>CM040803.1:37785201-37807701 GCA_022829025.1 Squalius cephalus | reverse complement strand
GAAAGAAAGAAAGAAAGAAAGAAAGAAAGAAAGAAAGAAAGAGAAAGAAAGAAAGAAAGAAAGAAAGAAAGAAAGAAAGAAAAAGAAAGAATGGTGGATTAGTTAGAAAGAAAGAAAGAAAGAAAGAAAAAGAAAGAATGGTGGATTAGTTAGAAAGAAAGAAAGAAAGAAAGAAAGAAAGAAAGAAAGAAAGAAAGAATGGTGGATTAGTTAGAAAGAAAGAAAGAAAGAAAGAAAGAAAGAAAGAAAGAAAGAAAGAAAGAAAAAGAAAGAAAGAAAGGTGGATTAGTTAGAAAGAAAGAAAGAAAGAAAGAAAGAAAGAGAGAGAGAGAAAGAAAGAAATAGAAAGAAAGAATGGTGGATTAGTTAGAAAGAAAGAAAGAAAGATGTTTATTGATATTTGATCATAGTTTACCATTATTTACCACGATTTACCATAGTTTACCATGATTTACCACGATTTACCATAGTTTACCATGATTTACTATAGTATACCATGATTTACGATGTTCAAGTATGATTTACTGATTCTAGCATGATTTATCATAGTTTACCATGATTTACCATAGTTTACCATGATTTACCACGATTTACCATAGTTTACCATGATTTACTATAGTATACCATGATTTTCCATGTTCAAGTATGATTTACTGATTCTAGCATGATTTACCATAGATTACCATGATTTACCATAGTTTACCATGATTTACCACGATTTACCATAGTTTACCATGATTTACTATAGTATACCACGATTTACCATGTTCAAGTATAATTTACTGATTCTAGCATGATTTACCATAGTGTACCATGATTTACCACGATTTACCATAGTTTACCATGATTTACTATAGTATACCATGATTTACCATGTTCAAGTATGATTTATTGAGTCTAGCATGATTTACCATAGTTTACCATGATTTACCACGATTTACTATAGTTTACCATGATTTACTATAGTATACCACGATTTGCCATGTTCAAGTATAATTTACTGATTCTAGCATGATTTACCATAGTTTAACATGATTTACCATAGTTTACCATGATTTACCATGATTTACCATAGTTTACCATGATTTACTATAGTAAACCATGATTTACCATGTTCAAGTATGATTTATTGATTCTAGCATGATTTACCATAGTTTACCATGATTTACCACGATTTACTATAGTTTACCATGATTTACTATAGTATACCACGATTTGCCATGTTCAAGTATAATTTACTGATTCTAGCATGATTTACCATAGTTTAACATGATTTACCATAGTTTACCATGATTTACCATGATTTACCATAGTTTACCATGATTTACTATAGTAAACCATGGTTTACCATGTTCAAGTATGATTTATTGATTCTAGCATGATTTACCATAGTTTACCATGATTTACCACGATTTACTATAGTTTACCATGATTTACTATAGTATACCATGATTTACCATGTTCAAGTATGATTTACTATGATTCTAGCATGATTTACCATAGTTTACCATGATTTACCATAGTTTACCACGATTTACCATAGTTTACCATGATTTACCATAGTTTACCATGCTAGCATGATTATCATGTTGCTAGCATGATGCTAGAATTTTTTTACCATGTTGCAAGCATGGTTAACCATGATTTACCATAGTTTACCATGATTTACCACGATTTACCATAGTTTACCATGATTTACTATAGTATACCATGATTTACCATGTTCAAGTATGATTTACTGATTCAAACATGATTTATCATAGATTACCATGATTTACCATAGTTTACCATGATTTACCACGATTTACCATAGTTTACCATAGTTTACTATGATTTACTATAGTATACCATGATTTACCATGTTCAAGTATGATTTACTGATTCTAGCATGATTTATCATAGATTACCATGATTTACCATAGTTTACCATGATTTACCTTAGTTTACCATGATTTACCACGATTTACCATAGTTTACCATGATTTACTATAGTATACCATGATTTACCATGTTCAAGTATGATTTACTGATTCTAGCATGATTTATCATAGTTTACCATGATTTACCATAGTTTACCATGATTTACCACGATTTACCATAGTTTACTATGATTTACTATAGTATACCATGATTTACCATGTTCAAGTATGATTTACTGATTGTAGCATAGATAGATAGATAAGGTTTGAAGATAGATAGATAGATAGATAGATAGATAGATAGATAGATAGATAGATAGATAGATAGATAGATAGATAGAAAAGGTTTGAAGATAGATAGATAGATAGATAGATAGATAGATAGATAGATAGATAGATAGATAGAAAAGGTTTGAAGATAGATAGATAGATAGATAGATAGATAGATAGATAGATAGATAGATAGATAGATAGATTAGTTAAAACGTTAAATAGATAGATAGATAGATAGATAGATAGATAGATAGATAGATAGATAGATAGATAGATAGATAGAAAGAAAAGGTTTGAAGATAGATAGATAGATAGAAAAGGTTTGAAGATAGATAGATAGATAGATAGATAGATAGATAGATAGATAGATAAGGTTTGAAGATAGATAGATATATATAGATAGATAGATAGAAAAGGTTTGAAGATAGATAGATAGATAGATAGATAGATAGATAGATAGATAGATAGATAGATAGATAGATAGAAAAGGTTTGAAGATAGATAGATAGATAGATAGATAGATAGATAGATAGATAGATAGATAGAAAAGGTTTGAAGATAGATAGATAGATAGATAGATAGATAGATAGAAAAGGTTTGAAGATAGATAGATAGATAGATAGATAGATAGATAGATAGAAAAGGTTTGAAGTTAGATAGATAGATAGATAGATAGATAGATAGATAGATAGATAGATAGATAGATAGATAGATAGATAGAAAAGGTTTGAAGATAGATAGATAGATAGATAGATAGATAGATAAGGTTTGAAGATAGATAGATAGATAGATAGATAGATAGATAGAATGGTAGTTTAATTGAGTCTAGGGCTTCAGAGAATTTAGATTTGAGTTTTTGGCTTGTACACTAATGGGCCACCGTAGTCTTGGCTCATTTTGAGCAGTCTGCAATGAAAGTCAATGGGGTTTTTATGATTTTTAATATTAATTTTTAAGAAAACCGTAACTCAAAGCAGTGTGAAAAGATATAGCAACTCAAGTCAGAACAGTCTGAAGGTCTGACCCGAGTTTGGAGTATGTAGCTTGAACGGTCTAGGAGGAGATAGTGTCTAAATTTTTTGGGTCAGAAGAATAATAATAATAATAAGTTTAAATAGGATTTCAGTAAGTTGGCTTTCTCAAGCCAACTTAACTAGAAAAAAAGTTTGAGACAAACTTTAAGTTGGCTTGAGAAAGCCGGACCAGAGAGTTTGAAAAAGTTAAAAGTAGTTTGAAGTTTAAAGTAGTTTAAATTTTGATTGATAAATTAGTTAGAAAGAAAGAAAAAATATTAGTTAGAAAGAAAAAGATAGATTAGTTAGAAAGATAGATTAAAAGAAAGATTAGTTAAAAAGAAAGACAGATTAGTTAGAAAGCAAGAAAGCAAAAAAAAAGAAAAAAAGAAAGAAAGAAAGAAAGAAAAGTGGATTAGAAAGAAAGAAAGAAAGAAAGAAATAAAGAAAGAATAGTGGATTAGAAAGAAAGAAAGAAAGAATTATGGATTATAAAGAAAGAAAGAAAGAAAGAAAGAAAGAAAGATTGATTAGTGAGAAAGAAAGAGAGATAGATTAGTTAGAAAGATAGATAGATTAGTTAGAAATAAAGAAAGATAGATTAGTTAGTTAGAAAGATAGATAGATTAGTTAGAAAGAAAGAAAGAAAGATAGATAAGTTAGTTAGAAAGATAGATATATTAGTTAGAAAGGAAGAAAGATCGATAAGTTAGTTAGAAAGAAAGAAAGAAAGAAAGATAGATTATTTAGTTAGTTAGAAAGATAGATAGATTAGTAAGAAATAAATAAAGTTAGAAAGATAGATAGATTAGTAAGAAACAAAGATAGATAAGTTAGTTAGAAAGATAGATAGATTAGTAAGAAAGAAAGATAGATAAGTTAGTTAAAAAGATAGATAGATTAGTTAAATTGATTCGTTAGAAAGTATTAGTTAGAAAGAAAGATTAGTTAGAAAGAAAGAAAGAAAGAAAGATTAGTTAGAAAGAAAGAAAGAAGGATTAGTTAGAAAGAAAGAAAGATTAGTTAGAAAGAAAGAAAGATTAGTTAGAAAGAAAGAAAGAAAGAAAGAAAGAAAGAGGGAAAGACTGATTAGTTAGAAAGAAAGAGATAGATTAGTTTGAAAGATAGATAGATTAGTAAGAAATAAAGAAAGATAGATTAGTTAGTTAGTTAGTTAGTTAGAAAGATAGACAGATTAGTTAGAAAGAAAGATAGAAAGAAAGAAAGAAAGAAAGAAAGAAAGAAAGAAAGAAAGAAAGAAAGAGGAAAGACAGAATTAAATAAAAAAGAGATAAAGAAATAAGAAGGAAAGAGTAGGTAGAAAGAAAAATAAAGATTAGTTAGAAAGAAAAAATAAAGATTAGTTAGAAAGAAAGAAAGAAAAAAGAAAGATTAGTTAGAAACAAAGAAAGAAAGAAAAAGAAAGATTAGTTAGAAAGAAAGACAAAGAAAGAAAGAAAGAAAGAAAGAAAAAAAGAAAGAAAGAAAGAAAGAAAAAAGAAAGATTAGTTTGAAAGAAAGAAAAAATAAAGATTTTTAAGAAAGAAAGAAAGAAAAAAATAAAGATTAGTTAGAAAGAAAGAAAAAATAAAGATTATTAAGAAAGAAAAAGAAAGAAAGGAAAAAAGATTAGTTAGAAAGAAAGAAAAAATAAAGATTATTAAGAAAGAAAAAGAAAGAGGAAAAAAAAGAAAGAAAGGAAAAAAGATTAGTTAGAAAGAAAGAAAAGAAAGAAAGATTAGTTAGAAAGAAAGAAAGAAAGAAAGAAAGAAAGAAAGAAAGAAAGAAAGAAAGAAAGAAAGAAAGAAAGAAAAGAAAGATTAGTTAGAAAGAAAGAAAAAGAAAAAAGAAAGATTAGTTAGAAAGAAAGAAAGAAAGAAAGAAAGAAAGAAAGAAAGAAGATTAGTTAGAAAGAAAGAAAGAAAGAAAAAATAAAGATTATTAAGAAAGAAAAAGAAAGAAAGAAAGGAAAAAAAGATTAGTTAGAAAGAAAGAAAGAAAGAAGATTAGTTAGAAAGAAAGAAAGAAAGAAAGAAAGAAAGAAAAAATAAAGATTATTAAGAAAGAAAAAGAAAGAAAAAAAGGAAAAAAGATTAGTTAGAAAGAAAGAAAAGAAAGAAAGATTAGTTAGAAAGAAAGAAAGAAAGAAAGAAAGAAAAGAAAGATAAGTTAGAAAGAAAGAAAAAAGAAAGATTAGTTAGAAAGAAAGAAAAAGAAAAAAGAAAGATTAGTTAGAAAGAAAGAAAGAAAGAAAGAAAGAAAAAAGATTAATTAGTTAGAAAGAAAGAAAGAAAGAAAGAAAGAAAAGATTAGTTAGAAAGAAAGAAAGAAAGAAAGAAAGAAAGAAAGAAGATTAGTTAGAAAGAAAGAAAGAAAGAAAGAAGATTAGTTAGAAAGAAAGAAAGAAAGAAAGAAAGAAAGAAAGAAAGAAAAGAAAGATTAGTTAGAAAGAAAGAAAAAGAAAAAAGAAAGATTAGTTTGAAAGAAAGAAAAAGAAAAAGAAAGATTAGTTAGAAAGAAAGAAAGAAAGAAAGAAAGAAAGAAAGAAAAAAGATTAATTAGTTAGAAAGAAAGAAAGAAAGAAAGAAAGAAAGAAAGAAAGAACAAAGATTAATTAGTTAGAAAGAAAGAAAGAAAGAAAGAAAGAAAAGATTAGTTAGAAAGAAAGAAAGAAAGAAAGAAAGAAGATTAGTTAGAAAGAAAGAAAGAGAGAGAGAAAGAAAGAAGATTAGTTAGAAAGAAAGAAAGAAAGAAAGAAAGAAAAAAAATTAATTAGTTAGAAAGAAAGAAAGAAAGAAAGAAAGAAAGAAAGACAGAAAGAAAGAAAGAAAGAAAGAAAGAAAAAAGATTAATTAGTTAGAAAGAAAGAAAGAGAAAGAAAGAAAGAAAGAAAGAAAGAAAGAAAGAAAGAAAGAAAGAACAAAGATTAATTAGTTAGAAAGAAAGAAAGAAAGAAGATTAGTTAGAAAGAAAGAAAGAGAGAGAGAAAGAAAGAAGATTAGTTAGAAAGAAAGAAAGAAAGAAAGAAAGAAAGAAAGAAAGAAAGAAAGAAAGAAGATTAATTAGTTAGAAAGAAAGAAAGAAAGAAAGACAGAAAGAAAGAAAGAAAGACAGAAAGAAAGAAAGAAAGAAAGAAAGAAAGAAAGAAAGAAAGAAAGAAAAAAGATTAATTAGTTAGAAAGAAAGAATAGTTAGAAAGAAAGAAAGAAAGAAAGAAAGAAAGAAAGAAAGAAAGAAAGAAAGAAAAGAAAGAAAGAAAGTAAGAGAGAAAGATTGATTAGTTAGAAAGAAAGAGAGATAGATTAGTTAGAAAGATAGATAGATTAGTTAGAAATAAAGAAAGATAGATTAGTTAGTTAGAAAGATAGATAGATTAGTTAGAAAGAAAGAAAGATAGATAAGTTAGTTAGAAAGATAGATATATTAGTTAGAAAGGAAGAAAGATCGATAAGTTAGTTAGAAAGAAAGAAAGAAAGATAGATTATTTAGTTAGTTAGAAAGATAGATAGATTAGTAAGAAATAAATAAAGATAGATAAATTAGTTAGAAAGATAGATAGATTAGTAAGAAACAAAGATAGATAAGTTAGTTAGAAAGATAGATAGATTAGTAAGAAAGAAAGATAGATAAGTTAGTTAAAAAGATAGATAGATTAGTTAAATTGATTCGTTAGAAAGTATTAGTTAGAAAGATTAGTTAGAAAGAAAGAAAGAAAGAAAGAAAGAAAGAAAGAAAGAAAAGAAAGATTAGTTAGAAAGAAAGAAAAAGAAAAAAGAAAGATTAGTTTGAAAGAAAGATTAGTTAGAAAGAAAGAAAGAAAGAAAGAAAGAAAGAAAGAAAGAAAGAAAGAGGGAAAGACTGATTAGTTAGAAAGAAAGAGATAGATTAGTTTGAAAGATAGATAGATTAGTAAGAAATAAAGAAAGATAGATTAGTTAGTTAGTTAGTTAGAAAGATAGACAGATTAATTAGAAAGAAAGATAGATAAGTTAGTTAGAAAGATAGATAGATTAGTTAGAAAGAAAGAAAGAAAGAAAAAAGAAAGAAAGAAAGAAAGAGATTACTTAGTTAGAAAGATAGATATATTAGTTAGAAAGAAAGATAGATAAGTTAGTTAGAAAGATAGATAGATTAGTAAGAAAGATAGATAGATAAGTTAGTTAAAAAGATAGATTAGTTAAGAAAGAAAGATACGTTAGTTAGAAAGATAGATAGATTAGTTAGAAAGATAGAAAAATTAGTTAAAAAGAAAGAAAGATGGATTAGTAAGAAAGAAAGATAGATAAGTTAGTTAGAAAGATAGATAGATTAGTAAGAAAGAAAAATAGATATGTTAGTTAGAAAGATAGATAGATTAGTAAGAAAGAAAGAAAAAAGATAGATAAGTTAGTTAGAAAGATATATAGATTAGTTAGAAAGAAATATAAGTTAGTTAGAAAGATAGATTAGTTAGAATGAAAGAAAGATAGATAAGTTAGTTAGAAAGATAGAAAGATTAGTAAGAAAGAAAGAAAGAAAGAAAGATAGGTTAGTTAGAAAGATAGATTAGTTAGAAAGAAAGAAAGATAGATAAGTTAGTTAGAAAGATAGATAGATTAGTAAGAAAGAAAGAAAGAAAGATAGATCGATAAGTTAGTTAGAAAGATAGATAGATTAGTTAGAAAGAAAGACAGATTGATAAGTTAGATAGATAGATAGATAGATAGATAGATAGATAGATAGATAGATAGATAGATAGATAGATAAGGTTTGAAGATAGATAGATAGATGGATAGATAAGGTTTGAAGATAGATAGATAGATAGATAGATAGATAGATAGATAGATAGATAGATAGAGAATGGTAGTTTAATTGAGTCTAGGGCTTCAGAGAATTTAGATTTGAGATTTTGGCTTGTACACTAATGGGCTACCGTAGTCTTGGCTCAATTTGAGCAGTCTGCAATGAAAGTCTATGGGATTTTTATGATTTTGAATATTAATTTTTAAGAAAACCGTAAGTCAAACCAGTCTGAAAAGATATAGCACACCAAGTCAGAACAGTATGAAGGTCTGACCCGAGTTTGGAGTATGTAGCTTGAACGGTCTAGGAGGAGTTAGTGTCCCAAAATTTGCGGTCAGAAAAAGAAGTAAGAAGAAGAATAATAACTAGAAAAAAAAGTTTGTTGAGACAAACTTTAAGTTGGCTTGAGAAAGCCAGACCAGAGAGTTTGAAAAAGTTAAAAGTAGTTAGAAGTTTGAAGTAGTATGAAGTTTAAAGTAGTTTAAATTTTGATTGATAAATTAGTTAGAAAGAAAGAAAAAATATTAGAAAGAAAAAAAAGAAAGAAAGAAAGAAAGATTAGTTAGAAAGAAAGACAGATTAGTTAGAAAGCAAGAAATAAAGAAATAAATAAATAAAGACAGATTAGGTAGAAAGAAAGAATGAAAGAAAAAAGAAAGTAAGATTAGTTAGAAAGAAAGACAGATTAGTTAGAACAGATAGATAGATATATAGATAGATAGATAGATAGATAGATAGATAGATAGATAGATAGATAGATAGATAGATAGATAGATAGATAGAAAAGGTTTAAAGAAAGAAAGAAAGAAAGAAAGAAAGAAAGAAAGAAAGAAAGAAAGAAAAAGATTAGGTAGAAAGAAAGAAAGAAAAATGATTAGGTAGAAAGAAAGAAAGAAAGAAAGAAAGAAAGAAAGAAAGAAAGAAAGAAAGAAAGAAAGAAAGAAAAAGATTAGGTAGAAAGAAAGAAAGAAAAAGATTAGGTAGAAAGAAAGAAAGAAAGAAAGAAAGAAAGAAAGAAAGAAAAAGATTAGGTAGAAAGAAAGAAAGAAAAAAGATTAGGTAGAAAGAAAGAAAGAAAGAAAGATTAGTTAGAAAGAAAGAAAGAAAGAAAGAAAGAAAGAAAGAAAGAAAGAAAGGTGGATTAGTAAGAAAGAAAGAAAAAGAAAGAAAGAAAGAAAGAAAGAAATAATGTTGGATTAGTTAGGAAAAAGAAAGAAAGGAAGGAAGAAAGGAAGAATGGTGGATTAGTTAGAAAGAAAGAATGGTGGATTAGTTAGAAAGAAAGAATGGTGGATTAGTTAGAAAGAAAGAAAGAAAGAATGGTGGATTAGTTAGAAAGAAAGAAAGAATGGTAGATTAGTTAGAAAGAAAGAAAGAAAGAAAGAAATAGATTAGGTAGAAAGAAAGAAAGAAAGAAAGAAAGAAAGAAAGATTAGTTAGAAAGAAAGAAAGAAGGAAAGGTGGATTAGTAAGAAAGAAAGAAAAAGAAAGAAAGAAAGAAAGAAAGAAAGAAAGAATGATGGATTAGTTAGAAAAAAGAAAGAAAGGAAATAAGAAAGAAAGAATGGTGGATTAGTTAGAAAGAAAGAAAGAATGGTGGATTAGTAAAATAGAAGAAAAAAGAAAAAGATTAGGTAGAAAGAAAGAAAGAAAGAAAGAAAGAAAGAAAGGTGGATTAGTAAGAAAGAAAGAAAGAAAAAGAAAGAAAGAAAGAAAGAAAGAAAGAAAGAAAGAAAGAAAGAATGTTAGATTAGTTAGAAAAAAGAAAGAAAGGAAGGAAGAAAGAATGGTGGATTAGTTAAAAAGAAAGAAAGAATGGTAGATTAGTTAGAAAGAAAGAAAGAAAGAAAGAAAGAAAGAAAGAAAGAAAGAAAGAAAGAAAGAAAGAAAGAAAGAAAGAAAAAGATTAGGTAGAAAGAAAAAGAAAAAAGATTAGGTAGAAAGAAAGAAAGAAAGAAAGAAAGAAAGAAAGAAAGAAAGAAAGATTAGTTAGAAAGAAAGAAAGAAAGAAAGAAAGAAAGAAAGAAAGAAAGAAAGAAAGAAAGAAAGAAATGTGGATTAGTAAGAAAGAAAGAAAAAGAAAGAAAGAAAGAAAGAAAGAAAGAAAGAAAGAAAGAAAGAAAGAAAGAATGTTGGATTAGTTAGAAAAAAGAAAGAAAGGAAGGAAGAAAGGAAGACTGGTGGATTAGTTAGAAAGAAAGAATGGTGGATTAGTTAGAAAGAAAGAATGGTGGATTAGTTAGAAAGAAAGAAAGAAAGAATGGTGGATTAGTTAGAAAGAAAGAAAGAATGGTAGATTAGTTAGAAAGAAAGAAAGAAAGAAAGAAAGAAAGAAAGAAAGAAAGAAAGAAAGAAAGAAAGAAAGAGATTAGGTAGAAAGAAAGAAAGAAAGATTAGTTAGAAAGAAAGAAAGAAAGAAAGAAAGAAAGAAAGAAAGAAAGAAAGAAACAAAGATTAGTTAGAAAGAAAGAAAGAAAGAAAGAAAGAAAGGTGGATTAGTAAGAAAGAAAGAAAAAGAAAGAAAGAAAGAAAGAAAGAAAGAAAGAAAGAAAGAAAGAATGATGGATTAGTTAGAAAGAAAGAAAGAAAGAATGGTGGATTAGTTAGAAAGAAAGAAAGAAAGAAAGAAAGAATGGTAGATTAGTTAGAAAGAAAGAAAGAAGGAAAGAAAGAAAGAAATAAAGAAAGAAAGAGATTAGGTAGAAAGAAATAAAGAAAAAAGATTAGGTAGAAAGAAAGAAAGAAAGAAAGAAAGAAAGAAAGAAAGAAAGATTAGTTAGAAAGAAAGAAAGAAAGAAAGAAAGAAAGAAAGAAAGAAAGAAAGAAAGAAAGGTGGATTAGTAAGAAAGAAAGAAAAAGAAAGAAAGAAAGAAAGAAAGAAAGAATGATGGATTAGTTAGAAAAAAGAAAGAAAGGAAGGAAGAAAGAAAGAATGGTGGATTAGTTAGAAAGAAAGAAAGAATGGTAGATTAGTTAGAAAGAAAGAAAGTAAGAGAAAGAAAGAAAGAAAGAAAGAAAGAAGAAAGAAAGAAAGAAAGGTGGATTAGTTAGAAAGAAAAAAAGAAAGTAAGAAAGAAAGAAAGAAAGAAAGGTGGATTAGTTAGAAAGAAAGAAAGAAAGAAAGAAAGAAAGAAAGAATGAAAGAAAGGCGGATTAGTTAGAAAAAAAAAGAAAGAAAGAAAGAAAGAAAGAAAGAATGTTGGATTAGTTAGAAAAAAGAAAGAAAGGAAGGAAGGAAGAAAGAAAGAATGGTGGATTAGTTAGAAAGAAAGATAGAATGGTGGATTAGTTAGAAAGACAGAAAGAATGGTAGATTAGTTAGAAAGAAAGAAAGAATGGTAGATTAGTTAGAAAGAAAGAAAGAAAGAAAGAAAGAAAGAAAGAAAGAAAGAAAGAAAGAAAGAAAGAAATGTGGATTAGTTAGAAAGAAAAAAAAGAAAGAAAGAAAGAAAGAAAGAAAGTTGGATTAGTTAGAAAAAAGAAAGAAAGGAAGGGAGAAAGAAAGAATGGTGGATTAGTTAGAAAGACAGAAAGAATGGTGGATTAGTTAGAAAGAAAGAAAGAATGGTGGATTAGTTAGAAAGAAAGAAAGAAAGAAAGAAAGAAAGAAAGAAAGAAAGAAAGAAAGAAAGAAAGAAAGAAAGAAAGAATGAATGGTGGATTAGTAAGAAAGAAAGAAAGAAAGAAAGAAAGAAAGAAAGAAAGAAAGAAAGAATGGTGGATTAGTTAGAAAGAAAGACAGAAAGACAGAAAGAAAGAAAGAAAGAAAGAAAGAAAGAAAGGTGGATTAGTTAGAAAGAAAGAAAGAAAGAAAGAAAGAAAGAAAGAAAGAAAGAAAGAAAGAAAGAAAGAAAGAATGGTGGATTAGTAAGAAAGAAAGAAAGAAAGAAAGAAAGAAAGAAAGAAAGAAAGAAAGAAAGAATGGTGGATTAGTTAGAAAGAAAGACAGAAAGAAAGAAAGAAAGAAAGAAAGAAAGAAAGAAAGAAAGAAAGAAAGAATGGTGGATTAGTTAGAAAGAAAGAAAGAAAGAAAGAAAGAAAGAAAGAAAGAAAGAAAGAAAGAAAGAAAGCAAGAATGGTGGATTAGTTAGAAAGAAAGAAAGAAAGAATGGTGGATTACTTAGAAAAAAGAAAGAAAGAAAGTAAGAAAGAAAGAAAGAAAGAAAGACTAATTAGTTAGAAAGAAAGAGATTAGTGAGAGAGAAAGAATAAAATTGATTAGAAAGAAAGAAAGAAAGAAAGAAAGAAAGAAAGAAAGAAAAAAGAAAGAAAGAAAGATGGATTAGTTAGTTAAAAAGAAAGATAGATTAGTTAGAAAGAGATAGATAGATAGATAGATAGATAGATAGATAGATAGATAGATAGATAGATAGATAGATAGATAGATAGAAAAGGTTTGGAGATAGATAGATAGAAAGAAAAGGTTTGAAGATAGATAGAAAAGGTTTGAAGATAGATAGATAGATAGATAGATAGATAGATAGATAGATAGATAGATAGATAGATAGATAGATAGATAGATAGATAGATAGATAGAAAAGGTTTGAAGATAGATAGATAGATAGATAGATAGATAGATAGATAGATAGATAGATAGATAGATAGAAAAGGTTTGAAGATAGATAGATAGATAGATAGATAGATAGATAGATAGATAGATAGATAGATAGATAGAAAAGGTTTGAAGATAGATAGATAGATAGATAGATAGATAGATAGATAGATAGATAGATAGATAGATAGATAGAAAAGGTTTGAAGATAGATAGATAGATAGATAGATAGATAGATAGATAGATAGATAAGTTAAAAAGATAGATAGATAGATAGATAGAGTTAAAAAGATAGATAGATAGATAGATAGATAGATAGATAGATAGATAAAAACAGCTTGAAGATAGATAGATAGATAGATAGATAGATAGATAGATAAGGTTTGAAGATAGATAGATAGATAGATAGATAGATAGATAGATAGATAGATAGATAGATAGATAGATAGATAGATAGATAGATAGATAGATAGAAGTTTATTAGGTCATTGAATGGTAGTTTAATTGAGTCTAGGGCTTCAGGGAGTTTAGATTTGAGTTTTGGCTTGTACACTAATGGGCCACCGTAGTCTTGGCTCAATTTGAGCAGTCTGCCATGTAAGTCTATGGGATTTTTATGGTTTTTAATATTAATTTTTAAGAAAACTGAAAGTCAAATCAGTCTGAAAAGATATAGCACACCAAGTCAGAACAGTCTGAAAGTCTGACCCGAGTTTGGAGTTTGTAGAGTTAAAGCTCTAGGAGGAGTTAGAGTTGATAAATTTTGGGTCAGAAGAAGAAGAAGAAGAAGAATAACTAGAAAAAAAAGTTTGTTGAGACAAACTTTAAGTTGGCTTGAGAAAGCCGGACCAGAGAGTTTGAAGAAGTTAAAAGTAGTTAGAAGTTTAAAGTAGTTAGAAGTTTGAAGTAGTTTGAAGTTTAAAGTAGTTTAAATTTTTATTGATAAATTAGTTAGAAAGAAAGAATAGTTAGAAAGAAAGAATAGTTAGAAAGAAAGAAAAGTTAGAAAGAAAGAAAGAAAGAAAGAAAGAAAGAAAGAAAGAAAGAAAGAAAAAAGAAAGAAAGATTAGTTAGAAAGAAAGAAAGAAAGAAATATTAGGTAGAAAGAAAGATTAGGTAGAAAGAAAGAAAGAAAGAAGGAAAGAAAGAAAGAAAGAAGGAAAGAAAGAAAGAAAGAAAGAAAGAAAGAAAGAAAGAAAGAAAGAAAGAAAAAAGAAAGAAAGATTAGTTAGAAAGAAAGAAAGAAAGAAATATTAGGTAGAAAGAAAGATTAGGTAGAAAGAAAGAAAGAAAGAAGGAAAGAAAGAAAGAAAGAAGGAAAGAAAGAAAGAAAGAAAGAAAGAAAGAAAGAAAGAAAGAAAGAAAGATTAGGTAGAAAGAAAGAATGAAAGAAAAAATAAAGAAAGATTAGGTAGAAAGAAAGAATGAAAGAAAAAAGAAAGAAAGATTAGGTAGAAAGAAAGAAAGATTAGGTAGAAAGAAAGAAAGAAAGAAAAATATTAGAAAGAAAGAAAGAAAGAAAGAAAGAAAGATTAGGTAGAAAGAAAGAAAGAAAAAGATTAGGTAGAAAGAAAGAATGAAAGAAAAAAGAAAGAAAGAAAGAAAGAAAGAAAGAAAGAAAGAAAGAAAGAAAGAAAGATTAGGTAGAAAGAAAGAAAGATTAGGTAAAAAAGAAAGAAAGAAAAAGATTAGGTAGAAAGAAAGAAAGAAAAAGATTAGGTAGAAAGAAAGAAAGAAAGAAAGAAAGAAAGAAAGAAAGAAAGAAAGAAAGAAAGAAAGAAAGATTAGGTAGAAAGAAAGAAAGAAAAAGATTAGGTAGAAAGAAAGAATGAAAGAAAAAAGAAAGATTAGGTAGAAAGAAAGAAAGATTAGGTAGAAAGAAAGAAAGAAAAAGATTAGGTAGAAAGAAAGAAAGAAAAAGATTAGGTAGAAAGAAAGAAAGAAAGAAAGAAAGAAAGATTAGGTAGAAAGAAAGAAAGAAAAAGATTAGGTAGAAAGAAAGAATGAAAGAAAAAAGAAAGATTAGGTAGAAAGAAAGAAAGAAAGATTAGGTAGAAAGAAAGAAAGAAAGAAAGAAAGAAAAAAGAAAGAAAGATTAGGTAGAAAGAAAGAAAGATTAGGTAGAAAGAAAGAAAGAAAGAAAGAAAGAAAGAAAGATTAGGTAGAAAGATTAGGTAGATAGATAGATAGAAAAGGTTTGAAGTTAGATAGATAGATAGAAAACGTTTGAAGACAGAAAGAAAGAAAGAAAGAAAGAAAGAAAGAAAGAAAGAAAGAAAGAAAGAAAGATATAAAGAAAGAAAGAAAGAGAAAAAAGATTGATTAGTAAGAAAGAAAGAAAGAAAGAAAGAAAGAAAGAAAGAAAGATTGATTAGTTAGAAAGAAAGAAAGAAAGAAAGAAAGAAAGAAAGATTAGTTAGAAAGAAAGTATGATTCGTCAGAAAGGAAGAAAGAAAAATTTGTTAGAAAGAAAGAAAGAAAGAAAGAAAGAAAGATTAGTTAGAAAGAAAGTATGATTCGTCAGAAAGGAAGAAAGAAAAATTTGTTAGAAAGAAAGAAAGAAAGAAAGAAAGAAAGATTAGGTAGAAAGAAAGAAAGATTAGGGAGAAAGAAAGAAAGATTAGGGAGAAAGAAAGAAAGATTAGGTAGAAAGAAAGAAAGATTAGGTAGAAAGAAAGAATGAAAAATTAGAAGGAAAGAAAGAAAGAAAGAAAGAAAGAAAGAAAGAATAGTGGATTAGAAAGAAAGAAAGAAAGAAAGAAAGAAAGAAAGAAAGAAAGAAAGAAAGAAAAAAAAGAAAGAATAGTGGATTAGTTAGAAAGAAAGAAAGAAAGGTGGATTAGAAATAAAGAAATAAAGAAAGAAATAAAGAAAGAAAAAGAAAGAAAGAAAGAAAGAGCAAAAAGAAAGGTGGATTAGTTAGAAAGAAAGAAAGAAAGAAAGAAAGAAAGAGAGAAAGAAAGAAATAAAGAGAAATAAAGAATGGTGGATTAGTTAGAAAGAAAGAAAGATGTTTATTGATATTTGATCATAGTTTACCATAGTTTACCATTATTTACCACGATTTACCATAGTTTACCATGATTTACTATAGTATACCATGATTTACCATGTTCAAGTATGATTTACTGATTCTAGCATGATTTATCATAGATTACCATGATTTACCATAGTTTACCGTGATTTACCACGATTTACCATAGTTTACCATGATTTACTATAGTATACCATGATTTTCCATGTTCAAGTATGATTTACTGATTCTAGCATGATTTATCATAGATTACCATGATTTACCATAGTTTACCATGATTTACCACGATTTACCATAGTTTACCATGATTTACTGTAGTATACCACGATTTACCATGTTCAAGTATAATTTACTGATTCTAGCATGATTTACCATAGTTTACCATGATTTACCACGATTTACCATAGTTTACCATGATTTACTATAGTATACCATGATTTACCATGTTCAAGTATGATTTATTAAGTCTAGCATGATTTACCATAGTTTACCATGATTTACCACAATTTACTATAGTTTACCATGATTTACTATAGTATACCACGATTTGCCATGTTCAAGTATAATTTACTGATTCTAGCATGATTTACCATAGTTTAACATGATTTACCATAGTTTACCATGATTTACCATGATTTACCATAGTTTACCATGATTTACTATAGTAAACCATGATTTACCATGTTCAAGTATGATTTATTGATTCTAGCATGATTTAGGCAAGGCAAGGCAAGGCAAGTTTATTTATATAGCACATTTCATACACAATGGTAATTCAAAGTGCTTTACATACTATTAAAAATAATCAGAAGAAATAAGAATATACAAAACAGTTTAAAATAAAGAAACAAGAAAGAACTAAAAATAATTAAAACAGTTTAGAATAAAGAACAGTTTAAAATAAAGAAACGAGAAAGAACTAAAAATAATTAAAACAGTTTAGAATAAAGACTAAAATAAGACACAGTATAAACAGTCGGACAAACAGTGACACAGTGCTCATTCATTAAATGCAAAGTTAAACAGAAGTGTTTTGAGTCTGGATTTGAATGTGACTACTGTAGGAGCACATCTGATCTCCTCTGGAAGCTGGTTCCAGCTGCGGCTGGCATAATAGCTAAAAGCAGACTCACCATGCTTAGAGTGAACTCTTGGAACTTCTAGCTGATGTGATCCTAATGATCTGAGTAATCTGTTGGGTTTGTATTCCGTGAGCATATCTGCAATGTATTGAGGTCCTAGGCCATTAAATGATTTATATACTAGTAATAATACTTTAAAATCAATCCTATAAGTAACTGGCAGCCAGTGTAATGACCTGAGTACTGGTGTGATATGATCATATTTTCTGGTTCTGCTAAGAATCCTGGCGGCAGCGTTCTGTATGAGCTGCAAATGTTTTATGGTCTTTTTGGGAAGGCCAGTGAGGAGTCCATTACAATAATCCACCCTGCTGGTGATGAAAGCATGCACTAGTTTTTCTAAGTCTTGACTGGAAACAAAGCATCTAATTCTTGCAATATTTTTCAGATGATAGTATGCTGATTTAGTTATTGCTTTGACATGACTATTGAAACTAAGGTCTGACTCTAAAGACACACCAAGATTCTTGACCTGATTTTTAGTTGTTTGACCTTTAGAGTGAAGGTATGCGTTCACCTTGAGAACTTCATCTTTGTTTCCAAACACAATGACTTCAGTTTTGTCTTTGTTTAACTGTAGAAAGTTTTGGCACATCCAGCTGTTGACTTCATCAATGCATTGGCACAGGGAGTCAATGGGGCTGTAATCATTAGGCGATAGGGCTAAGTAGAGCTGTGTGTCGTCTGCAGAGCTGTGGTAAGAGATTTGGTTCTTTCTCATTATTTTGCTCATTGGGAGCATATACAGGTTGAACAGGAGTGGCGCAAGAATTGAGCCTTGAGGGACTCCGCATGTCATGGGCGTCCACTCAGACTTATGGTCACCTATACTCACATAATAACCTCTCCCATCTAAGTATGACCTGAACCATTTTAGAACTGTCCCAGAAAGCCCCACCCAGTTTTCCAGCCTGTCTAGAAGTATTTTGTGATCGACAGTGTCAAATGCAGCACTGAGGTCGAGTAGAACCAGCACTGATAATTTGCCTGAATCCGTATTTAAGCGAATATCGTTTATTATCTTAATGAGCGCTGTCTCTGTGCTGTGATGCGATCGGAAGCCAGATTGAAAATTATCAAAGTATCCATTTGAGTTTAAGAATTTGTTCAGCTGGTTGAAGACAACTTTTTCAATGATTTTGCCTGTGAAAGGAAGATTTGAGATCGGTCTATAGTTGCTTAATATAGTCTTATCCAGATTGCTCTTTTTCAGGAGGGGTTTGACAACAGCAGTTTTAAGGGAGTTTGGAAAACTTCCATAGAAAAGTGAGGCATTTACCACTTCTAGGAGATCTGCTTCTAAACAGTCTAACACACTTTTAAAAAAAGATGTGGGAAGTGTGTCAAGAGCGCAGGTTGATGTTTTAAGGTGCTGAACGGTTTCTTTCAGAATTGTGCCATCAATTTCTTCAAAATCAGACATAGTAACTACTTTCTCAGGTTGTAGTCTGATCTGACTGACCCCAGCGCAACTCAAGGATGTGCTGATCACCTTTCTAATATTATTGATTTTCTCAGAGAAAAAGGTAGCAAACTCACTACACTTGCTATCGGAGAGCATTTCACTGGGAATCTGGCTTGGGGGATTTGTTAGTCTGTCGACAGTAGCGAAGAGATTTCGAGTATTATTTAGGTTTCTGTTTATGATATCGGAGAAGAAAGTCTGTCTAGCTTTGCCTAGTTCCATATTGAAAGCACGAATGGTGTCTCTATAGATGTTATAGTGGATTACAAGTTTTGTCTTTCGCCACATGCGCTCTGATTTTCTGCATTGTCTTTTCATAATTTGCACTGCTGTTGAGTTTCTCCAAGGTGCTTTTTGTTTACCATTCTTCCTGACTTTCACAGGAGCAATATCATCAATTACATTTTTAACCTTCGAGTTAAAAGAATCAAGGAGAGAATCAACCGAGTCAGCAGATATGCTCGGTCTTAGGGATATGGCCTTCATAAATAGTACACTAGTGTTCTCATTTAGGCATCTCTTCTTGACAGACACAGATCTAACTTCAATGGCAGGAGAGATCAATATATCAAAGAAAATACAGTAATGATCAGAGAGTGCGACATCCTTAATATCATTCAATGAAATGTTTAGACCCTTACTGATAAGTAAATCTAGAGTGTGTCCACGATTGTGTGTGGGCCCATGTACATGTTGAATCAGATCAAAAGTTTTTAAAACAGTATTGATTTCTTTTGCCATATTATTTTCTGCATTATCTATGTGAATGTTAAAATCTCCAGCAATAGTGAAACTGTCAAACTCTGAGGAAATTATTGATAACAGTTCTGTAAAGTCTTCAGCAAAGGCTGAAGAGTATTTTGGAGGCCTGTAAATAGTGATAAGTAAAATCCGTGGAGCACCTTTTAACACAATACCCAGATATTCGAAAGACGGGTAATTACCAAATGATATTTGCTTACATTGATAGACATCTTTAAAAAGAGCAGCTACACCCCCACCTCTCCTTCCAGCTCTGGAGACACTCATAAAGGTAAAGTTCGGAGGAGATGTTTCATTGAGAATTGTTGCACTGCAGCTGGCTTCTAGCCAAGTTTCATTTAGAAATATAAAGTCCAGGTTGTATGTGCTTATAAAGTCATTGACTAGAAGTGATTTATTTTTAAGTGAGCGGATGTTTAAAAGTGCTAACTTAACAGTCTTGCTTTTTGTGTCCACAATCTTAGTTTGTCGTGTGATAGGCACCAGATTAGATGGGTTTGCTGTACGGCTTTTAAAGGCCTTAGACTTTCTAACATGTGAATGAACAGATGATACAGGAACACTGGGTTCCCGCTTGTTCTGTAAACATTTGAGAAAGTTACTGTTATCACAGCGGGGACCCGGCACAAATCACTTGGAGCTGGTATCGGTTGATTTTGTAACACCTCGAGCAGACGGTGGAAGTTGTGGGCCCTGGCGTTGTGGAAGGGGCCTTAATGCTCGGGGAGGAGGGGGAGGGGGGAGAGGGCGAGCTGCGCCCATAGACTTTGGTGGTAGTGATGTTTTTCTGGTTGATATCTGGGGGCTTCCAGCGAATTGGGTTCCAGCATACACTAGTTTTTCCATTTTCTCTGAGAAACACATCAATGGGGATGTAGGAGATAGTGATAGCGGTGAGAGTGGCTGTGGTGTTAATGGAGGCTGTAATATGCTGTCTTGGCTTTCCTGGTCGTGTTTGGGTGCTGAATCTGTTGTTACTGGTGGCTGTAATGTACTGTCCTGGCTTCCCTGGTCATTCTTGGGTGCTGAATCTGTTGTTATTGGAGGCTGTAATATGCTGTCCTGGTTTCCCTGGTCATTCTTGGGTGCTGAATCTGTTGTTATTGGAGGCTGTAATATGCTGTCCTGGTTTCCCTGGTCATTCTTGGGTGCTGAATCTGTTGTTATTGGAGGCTGTAATATGCTGTCCTGGCTTCCCTGGTCATTCTTGGGTGCTGAATCTGTTGTTATTCGAGGCTGTAATATGCTGTCCTTGGGAGCTGAATCTTGTGACATTTCTAATATGTCACAGTCTGACTCTGGTGAGCTCAGTGGGCAGGGCTCAGCTGAAGTTGTGTCCGTGAGCAGAAGTTGTTTTGGCTGCATGGTGTTATCATTGTCTTTGTGAGATGTGTCAGCCGCATGTCCATTCAAGTCCTGAAGTGAAGTCCTGTGGTCATTCAAACTGTGTCCAGGTGAGTGTGTGCCATTCTGGTTGATTGGATTGGCAGAAGGATGGTGAAGGGAGAAAAGGATATTGTCCTTTAGCACTCTTGAACCCAGTTTGTTTGGAAGATGGCCATTTTGTTGAAACAGTGGCCTCTGATTCCAGAAAAGATTAAAGTTGTCTATGAAGTTCACTCCTTTTATATTACAGGTTTTTTGCAGCCATGAATTAAGCCCAAGCAACCGTGAGAACCTGTTACTTCCTCTAGCTGGAAGTGGTCCACTGATGAATGTTTGTACTTTCAGTCTTTTGAGTGTTTCAAAAAGTTCATTGAAATCCTTCTTAAGCTGTTCTGACTGCTCTTTATGGATATCATTCTTCCCCACATGAATGATGAGTCGATTTGCAGTCTTATGTTTCATCAAAATGTTTTGAATTTCTCTGTTTACGTCAGAGGTTGTTGCTTGTGGAAGGCAGCATGTAGTTGTATCTTTCGAGCTGATATCTCTGATCGTAGAGTCCCCAACTATCAATGTTTTGACCTCGGCTGCGCTCTGAGCTGAGTGCCGCTGTCTGCTTGACCTTGAGCGCCTGTTAGTATCAGAGTGAGCTCCTGGCTGTCTGTGTTCATCCACATTTAACAAATTTGAGCATTCCTCATTCAATAATACTTCAAATCTGTTCTTAAGATGAATAGGTTGTGGAAGACGACCAGTGTTTGTAATCCTTGTAGCTGTGTATGGTGTAGATGAAACTATTTTTGCCTGAGAGAGTCTAATGCCTCTATTTTTGGGTTTTGCCCCCTCTTTGTACCAACGGTTTGTAGGTCGATCGGCTTGTTTCTCTGCACTAGGTATGTTCTGTTGAGGAGCATTAAATTCATGACACTCACCGGCTGTGCGCTGTATTTGTCCATGATGAAACTCTGTTGTGGGTTCCGTCTGGTTTGATCCTACCATTAGCTTTGTTTCAAGAACTGTAATCCTTTGTAAAAGTTTTTGGCAGTTAGTACAGCAAGTAGAATCAAAAGGACGCATTTTCTCTTATCCTTGTGAATGTTTTCTCTTCCGCCAGAATGTAAGCAGTTCAGTTTTCTCTTCCTCGGAATGTAAGCTTCAGTGAATTCTGAAGGAATGAAACTAATTCTGCTTTTTTATAGTAATCCAAGCGTCCTGAGCACTGTGCTGATTCACTGAAGTTAAAATTAGGTGATAAAATGTAATAATAACGAAAGCGATAGAGCAAAGTGCGGAGCAGTAGGCAAAAGCGTCCGAACAGTAGCAAAGCAGGAAGCAGATTTACCATAGTTTACCATGATTTACCACGATTTACTATAGTTTACCATGATTTACTATAGTATACCATGATTTACCATGTTCAAGTATGATTTACTATGATTCTAGCATGATTTACCATAGTTTACCATGATTTACCATAGTTTACCACGATTTACCATAGTTTACCATGATTTACCATAGTTTACCATGCTAGCATGATTATCATGTTGCTAGCATGATGCTAGAATTTTTTTACCATGTTGCAAGCATGGTTAACCATGATTTACCATAGTTTACCATGATTTACCACGATTTACCATAGTTTACCATGATTTACTATAGTATACCATGATTTACCATGTTCAAGTATGATTTACTGATTCAAACATGATTTATCATAGATTACCATGATTTACCATAGTTTACCATGATTTACCACGATTTACCATAGTTTAATATGATTTACTATAGTATACCATGATTTACCATGTTCAAGTATGATTTACTGATTCTAGCATGATTTATCATAGATTACCATGATTTACCATAGTTTACCATGATTTACCATGATTTACCACGATTTACCATAGTTTACCATGATTTACTATAGTATACTAGGATTTACCATGTTCAAGTATGATTTACTGATTCTAGCATGATTTATCATAGTTTACCATGATTTACCATAGTTTACCATGATTTACCACGATTCACCATAGTTTACTATGATTTACTATAGTATACCATGATTTACCATGTTCAAGTATGATTTACTGATTGTAGCATAGATAGATAGATAGATAGATAGATAGATAGATAGATAGATAGATAGAAAAGGTTTGAAGGTTTGAAGAT
>CM040803.1:37765201-37780201 GCA_022829025.1 Squalius cephalus | reverse complement strand
TGGTTGGTAGTTGTCACAGATGGTTACTATGGAGTTTTTATAGAGTTCTTAGCATGATCTTGGCATGATTTAGCACTTAACTAATCGCTATTAGCATGTAGCTATTCACTGCTAGCATGTGTAGCATGTTGGAAGTGCTGTTTGCTAGCATGAGTCAAAAGAGCCAAACCTCATCTCTTTACGATGTTCTGATGCAGAGATATAGGTCTTGTAAAACGGTTGCTAGGGTACTCAAGTTTGGTTGCTATGGAGTTGTTTGGGAGCTGGGAACTTTAAACTTAAGAAGTTTAAAGTGGTTTGAAGTTTAAAGTAGTTTACGAGTTTTTGAGTTTTGAGTTTGTAAGTTTAAATGAGTTTAGAGTTTGTTTAAATGAGTTTAGAGTGTGTGTGTGTGTGTGTGTGTGTTCACACTCAGAGTTTATGAGTTTAGAGTTTATAAGTGTACAAGTTTTTGAGTTTAGTTTGTAAGTTTAAATGAGTTTTGAGTTTCTAAGTTTAAATGAGTTTAGAGTTTATAAGTTTAAATGAGTTAAAGCTTAAGTTTGAAGTTTAAAGTAGTTTAAAGTGTATATTAGTTTGACGTTTAATTTAGTTTGAAGTTTAAAGTAGTGTAAAGTTTAAAATAGTTTGAAGTAGATAGATAGATGAGTTTATTAGTTTAATTGAGTCTCAATGGCTCATATAGTATATGGCAGTTTGGTTTAGTCTTCAAGGTGTTTAGATTTGAATTTTCGTCGGTTGGTCAGTTTGCATCTGGATTTGAATTTTTTAGAACTCCCCAATGCAAGTCAATGGAGTTTTTGAATGAGTTTTTTCGAGTTTTGATCGTCATTTTTAGGAAAACCGTAAGTCCGATCAGTCTGAAAAGATATAGCAACTCGAGTCAGATCAGTTTGAGTGTCTGAGCCGAATTTGGAGTATGTAGAGTTAAAGCTCTAGTAGGAGATCCATTTAGTTTTTTTTAGTCTCAGAAGAATAATAATAATATGTTTAAATAGGATTTCAGTAAGTTGGCTCTCTCAAGCCAACTTAATAATAAGTTTAAATAGGATTTCAGTAAGTTGGCTCTCTCAAGCCAACTTAATGAGAATGATATTTAACTTCAGATTGGTCAAGTTTCCCAAGCCCAGTCTAATACACTTACACATTAATACAAGAACACACATTTTACAGGTTCTAGATAACATTTAAAAGAATAGTACATTTGTTTTGTTTTTTGTTACAAATGTTTGTGATTCTATGTGCTTTTAAATTATTTTATTTTTTGGTGGTCTGATGTTGTATACTTAAGTGAAATTTATGTGATTCAATGTTGTGACGTTATGTGGATTACATGTGGAAAGCACATTGGTCAACAACTGTTGTTTTTAATTGTGCTATACAAATAAATTGTCATTGTCATTGTCATTGTCATTTAAAAGATCAGCCTACACTGAAAACATCTGCAACTAATGTAGAGGTGTGTTTGTGTTGAGTTTCCGCTGCAGTTATACACACCAGTGTGACCAGCAGATGTCGCCAGCCTGTTGTGTTTCAGTGAATCATGTCTGGAAAAGCTTCGTGTCTCTGCGGTGAATGAGGAGGAGACTTCGGGCTCAGCGATTGGCGCACGTGATCAGAATAACCCGCTCTGAGGTTCCCATCTCCTCCTTCAGTCAGAAGATCTGGCTGCGCTCGAGCCTCTGTGACGTAACAGCTAGCAGACTACGGTGCGCCGTTTGTGACCAAGAGCAGAACGCGCGAAGTGAGAGAATACGAGCGACATTTCAGGTAATGACATTCAAACAGAACTTTTATTGACAACGCGAACCCATGTCTGATATTTAGAAGCATGATATATGGACGTTAACTCGGTTCCCGTCGCTTGGTAGCGTGTAATGTGAAGGATTTGTACGTCGCATTTGATGCGCTTTTGGGGCCTCCGTGCCGCCGTCGTTTTCAGTGCTCACGCGAAGACCCGCCTTTCCCGTGTTTCCATTGGACGAGCGCAGTAAACTGGCCTTCTGACTGGACGAAACTGACGCCAGTCAGCAACAGTCACGGAAACAGGAAGTAAAAATGAAACAGTTTCATGTCTGAGAGCAAATATAAACATAGCCAAAAGAACGAATTAAAGTTTAATATTACTGATTAACGCTTTTCCACCGTTTTCACGGAGCAAACTTTTGTTTTAGCTTAGAAGAACACGTACATGTGAAACTCTTAATAGCGACACTATTGCGCGCACGCGCTAGTCGTATAGCATAGTAAATGATATTAAATGCAGTTTTACAACAAGTTTCTGTTGTATTATCAATATTTCATTATTTGGAGTGCTTATGTATGAAGAGGTTTATAGCTTATTATAAGAGAAGCTATATTAAAGAGACTGGATTCGAATAACTTACTGAACACACAATATGAAAAAAGAGTGTAACTTTAAAGTCTTTCTGCTTTATATGTTTATAATGTGTATCTAACGGTGTATTTGACCGTGTGCCTGTATGAACTCAGATGATGAAGATTAAAGCAGTGTTCAAGCAGCTTCAGTTCAGTGATTGTGTTTTACAGTCATTTAATTTACAAGATCAACAGAGTTTAACTGGGTAATATGAGCTGCTCATTTATGTGTTGTGTAGGCTAATTATTTATAGGGGTGTAACAATGTATCGTCATACAAAAATGCATCAATATGTATCGTGGATAGTGACTGTATTGTGTATAATTTACCCAAATTGAAATTTACAGTGTGAGAATTTTTTTTAGATTTATTGTCAGTACTACATTAAACTAGTATCTATAATGTTGAATATAATGTATAATAATGCAATGGGGGAATATGTGTGTGTCCTGATAATGCCAAATGTCTGATGTTACCAGTAAAAGTGGCCAACATTATTATAAATATATCTAGTCAGTGAAAGAGTGCAAACATATTCATCTAAAATAATTCTGTATTTTCAGCTTCAGAATCATGAATATTGTTATTCTGGTGTCTCTATTGTCCTGCTTTGGGTTTCAGCACCAAGTCCAAGAGTATTCATTTACACACACAGTGTAATAGGCTACCAAATTTAGCATTTTAATCAAAAGTACATTTTTTGTTAACATTTAATAATATATCTTAGAGTATCACAATAATATCGTATCGTGAGTTCAGTATCGAATCGTGACATGAAGGTATCCTTCCTTACACACCTAATTATTTATTATATAAATTTTTATGATATTATTTTGATTAAATACCAAAAGTACCTTCTGATATTTCAATATTTCAAATATTGTTTAGTTAAGTAAGCATTCCATTAAAAAAATTTAATGAAAAGTTAGTATTCAATTCAATTCAAACCTTTATTTATACAGCGCTTTTTACAATACAGAGTGTTTCAAAGCAGCTTTACAGGGATAACAGGAAAATAATGCAACAAAGATTGTTTCTGTTGTACAGCAGATCTAGAAGAAAATAGTGTCACAGTCCAGCTTAAGTAACTTCATTGATGGTTCATTTTTGTTGTTAAACAGTTATTAATTTAGTTCATTTATATATATAGAAAACCGTGGAGAAAACCGTGATGTCATCGTCCAGCTCAGTTCAGTTCTCATATAATGGTGTCAATGCAGGAGATCAATAATATTGTTGAATATTAAATGTTGAATATTAACCAAGCAAGCCAAAAGCTAAAGGCGACAGTGGCAAGCAACCAAAACTCCATCAGGGACAGAATGGAGAAAAAAACGATCAAGTTGTGTTTTTTAATAAGAGGTTTAATAATAGTCAGCTTAAAAGTTTTAGTAATAAATAAAAACAAAGAAACACATTGCAGGTAACAGAACAAGTTGCAGAACAAACATAATTTCAGATTCATTCCAGCATGAAACGATTGATTCTTGCTTCTTAACGCTCATTGGCGTTCACGAATCACCACGACACACTTCGCCAAACGGATCGTGCAAAAATCAGGCTGATATTGTGTAGCGTGAGCCCGGCATAAGATTAAGACAACTTGTATCGGCCTTTATAAATTAGTATTGTTACACCTGTACCCCTGTATATATTTCAACTTGTACAAATACAATATTAATATAGCCTAGTCAGTGTAATAATTTACAAGGATTAGCCTATTATCATTATTTTATTTACATGCATATTAATAATTTTCACAGCACTGTTTTCACAGAAAGGTCCATGGACCCCTCACATGAAGCCTAGTGATTATTGCATGTGAACCGACACCAACATGGACAATCCCAAACGCAAGTTAAGGTCTGGAAAGGAGGTTTTGAAGGACAAGGGCCAATCTAAGGAAAAGCCCAGTGATACTGGCTCAGGAGATGTTCCATCAGCACATAAAGCGTCTGATGACTCAGGGCATGTTGTAGAGGAAAGTGAGCGTGAGGACCAGTCTGAAGAACATGGCTCTCCACAAACAACCGAGGCTTTGGTTTGTTCACTTTGCAGCTTTGTTGCAAAAACTCAAACTGCCCTGAAAATTCACTCGACGAGGAAGCACTCTCATAAAGGAGGCGTTCAGAACGACACAGGGTCGAGTTCTTCGCAAAACACACCCCAGTTACGAGAAAGTGATGCTTCTGCATCTCCGTCAGAAGAAGACACACAGACCGAGAGCGAACACACACGCATGGCTGAAGGAAGAGCCAGTCCCACTCAGATCCTGCTGGAGATAGTTGAGCCCATCTCATGTAGATCAGGGAAGGATGAGGAAGACACGGACCAGACCTGTACAGATGGCCAGGATACACAAGCTGGCTGCAGTTTGGATTCGGACACTAAAGTCAAAAGCAATAAAAATGGTGGAATTGATGGACATTCAAAGCCTAATACTTGTGTAGAGGAATTCACAGACGCACACAGTCCACATAAGCATATTAAAAGGCAACATAACAGCAAGTGTGATCCTGAGAAGCACAAACGGAAGATGTTGGAGAATCGGGATTCATTAGAGCCAGAGAAGACTGAAGGCCAGTCACAGTCACAGACTCGGGAATCTCGGACTGGAGGCCGGTCACAGCATCAGTGTGGCCGATGCGACTTCACAGCCAACAGCTCCGTCATGTTAGCGCAGCACATTAAGACGGTTCACCCGCCGGAGCACCGCTTCCACTGCCGGCTCTGCCATTACTACACCAGCACCACTGAGGCCATGCAGAGCCACCTGTGCGAGGAGGCCCACCTGCAGCTGGCCGACCAGAACCACACCAGCGCTCTGTTCGAAGACTGTGTGGAGAAGATCCTGGTGATCTTGTCCGATCAAAGAGAGCCTGAAGATCAGGAGGAGGATCAGGAGGAGGAACAGCCGAGGAAAGGCTCTCCTCACAAACGCAAGCGTGGTAGACCGAAGACGTCCTGCGAGACCGTCTGTAGACACTGTGGACTCGTCGCATCCAACGCCACCAACCTCAGCGTCCACATCCGCCGCAGGCACAGCCGGCTCTACAGCTTCGTCTGCAAGCTCTGCAGCTACTACTGCGTTACCAAAGGAGACATGGACCGCCACTGCGAGACCAAGAAGCACCTCAACAAGATGCAAGCCGCCGGGGGTGACGACAGCGGGGTAGTTCTGCTGGACTCCGAGCAGCCCGCTCCAGCTAAGGCAACAGAGCCAGCACACACAGTAGCAGAGATCGAGACGACGATTGAGGACGATGACGCAGATCAGGCCAGTGTGCCACGCAAGAGAAGCAAGCCTGATCTGGGTAACGTCTGCGATCAGTGTGGCTTCCCCGCTCACTCCGCGGCGTCTCTCGCTCTCCACGTGCGACGCAAGCACACCAAAGACTTCGAGTTCGTGTGTCTGGCGTGCAGCTACTACACCGTGACCCGCAGAGAGATGTTCAGGCACATGGCCACTGAGAAACACAAGCAGAAGCGAGAGAGTTACCTGAAGAGACCGAAGCGAAGCTCCAAGCCAGAGACTGTCGGTGGATTGGAGGAGGTCCGGGACACGACTGAAGATGCAGAGCCTTCGATAGAGACGTCTGAGGATCAGGATGGAGAAAAACAATCTGCTGTGAAGAATATGGCCAAAGTCAAGGAAGAATCCCCAACTGATCC
Source organism: Squalius cephalus (assembly GCA_022829025.1). Taxonomy (NCBI): domain Eukaryota; kingdom Metazoa; phylum Chordata; class Actinopteri; order Cypriniformes; family Leuciscidae; genus Squalius; species Squalius cephalus. The sequence continues at coordinate 37,774,149 of CM040803.1, read as the reverse complement.
AATTGAAGAATCCCCAACTGATCCAATGGAAGAATCCCCAACTAATCCAACGGAAGAATCCCCAACTGATCCAATGGAAGAATCCCCAACTAATCCAACGGAAGAATCCCCAACTGATCCAAGGGAAGAATCCCCAACTAATCCATTGGAAGAATCCCCAACTAATCCAACGGAAGAATCCCCAACTGATCCAACGGAAGAATCCCCAACTGATCCAACGGAAGAATCCCCAACTGATCCAACGGAAGAATCCCCAACTGATCCAACGGAAGAATCCGCAACTAATCAATTGGAAGAATCCTCAACTGATCCAACGGAAGAATCCCCAACTGATCCAACGGAAGAATCCCCAACTAATCCAATGGAAGAATCCCCAACTGATCCAACGGAAGAATCCCCAACTGATCCAAGGGAAGAATCCTCAACTGATCCAACAGAAGAATCCCCAACTGATCCAAGGGAAGAATCCTCAACTGATCCAACAGAAGAATCCCCAACTGATCCAACAAAATCAAACGAAATCCAGTCAACGACGATGGAGAAAGACTCAACGCTGGAGGATATGGATGAGGAAAACATGTATTATGAGGATGAAACTGCAGACTTGGGAGATGACGGTGAGAAACACCTTAGAGGAGCTCAGTTTGACGCTTGCATCTTTCCTTTAAAATCCCTAGCAGATCACAAGATCCCACATGACGGAGAACAAACGACAGGCGCTTCCATGAAGAAGCCGAACAAACCCGAGACGAAGCCGGCCAAACCGACTCCCCGCATCCGCTGCGAGGACTGTGGGTTTCTAGCCGATGGCTTGAGCGGCCTGAACGTCCACATCTCCATGAAGCATCCGTCCAAGGAGAAGCACTTCCACTGCCTGCTGTGTGGGAAGTCGTTCTACAGCGAGAGTAACCTGCAGCAGCACCTGAGCAGCGCGGCTCACCTGCGCAACGAGCACGGCAGCGTGGAGGACCTGCCCGACGGGGGCGCCAGCTTCAGGTGTGTGCGCTGCAGCGAGCCCTGCCACACCGAGCAGGACCTGTTCCTGCACATCAAGGAGAAGCACGAGGAGCTGCTCAGGGAGGTCAACAAGTATGTGGTGGAGGACACGGAGCAGATCAACCGGGAGCGGCAGGAGAACCAGGGCAGCGTCTGCAAGTACTGCGGGAAAGTGTGCAAGAGTAGCAACTCCATGGCCTTCCTGGCCCACATCCGCACTCACACAGGTACGTCTCCCTCCGTCTGATCAAAACATTTACTTGCAACAGATTACATTTACATTTAATTACCTACAGGGTTCGTACAAGCTGGAGAACGCCAGTCAGTCTCTCCTTACTCGCTCCGGTGAATCGCTCTCAAACATGTCCGCCTTAGATCTCACACTCCAAAACAACAATTAGTCCAAGTAAATATCCAAGTATATGATACAACTTTTATTCTTCAGGTCAATCATATATTCATGGGGAGGAAACCAGTTTGTAAGAGGAAAGCGATTTCTTTTACCGCAGTCATTGCATGGGCTGCACTTTATTTGCACCATTTTGTTTTATTAGTTTATTTTTATTTATCTATTTACCTTTTTTCATTTTAAAAGATAATAAAAAAAGATACTGTTTGAGAAATGAGATCTCTGATTGTAGTCCTTGAAAAAAACAAAAAAGTAATGCATGAAAAGTCCTTGAAAGTCCTGGAATATGATTACAGTATCTGTCTGAACCCTGGACCTGCCTGGTTTTTAAGCTCTTCGGCCGTACCCACTCGCAGCTAAAGCAGATAAGGTGGGCTGTGGTCTAGTGCTAACCATAGACTACAAAAAAGATGTAGAAAAACGAAGTAAAAGAAAAAATATCGAAATATCCCAAAAATGTCCGTTTGCATCTTGCATCTTGGAGCGTGAGTCTCGTGAGGCGTCATTAAGGTCCCGCCCACCCTCCTGCTCCCGCAGACTCATTCGCAGACACAGCTGTCAATCATGACCCGTCTTTAGAGCATCACACAACTAACTAAAACCGAACAATAGAACATACATCAGCCTGATAAGAATTACCTCAAATGACAGAAACCACCTTTGGGAAAAATGTATTTAAGGTGTCATTGGATTTTCTAGTTTGGCTCACGTCCTATTCGATGACATGAAGGCGGGGGTTTATGAATCGAAATGTTTTGGCTTCAGTTTTCCGGGCATGTGCAGCACACCTGATGCTGACCATAGACTGTATAAAACAGTGGGCGTAGGGTCCGTGACGTCCCCCTTGAAGAGCGTTTTTTTGAAGCCCAAAGTGGGCGGAGCCTGTTGTCACCATCTTGGCAGCGCATCACTCCCGAAAAAACGAAAATGGGCAAAGGGGCAAATTAGCTGAGGTGACGTGACGCTAACAGACAACAGACAAACGGCAGCGGCTATCCACCTGTCACTCAAGTGGCCACGTCAACATGTCAAGTGTCACACTGTGACAGAATATTGGTTTAATGTGAGTTTAAATCTATTTTTTGTGAATATGGTGAAGAAATTTCAGTGTCTTTTATCTTCCTCTACAGGATCCAAACCGTTCATGTGCAAGATCTGTAACTTTGCCACCGCTCAGCTCGGAGACGCACGCAACCACGTCAAGAGACACCTGGGCATGAGAGAGTACAAGTGCCACATCTGTGGGTGAGTTTCAGAAACTTACTAGTATCAAACTTTGCATTACATTAATATGAAATTTTATTTTATTTTGCAACGCTCAAAGTTCAAAGCAAAGGAAGATATTTGCTTTTAAAGAAATCACTTTTTAAGGACTACAACAAACGGCTGGTTAGTGACATCACCAACCCTAGAATTTACATAAACCCCGCCCCCAGAACACGATTTGTAGATTATCAAGACAGAATCTCTCCATGAGAGTCTCTCCATCATTCTAATTCCGGTTTGAACATAAAAGGCTAAAATTTTTTTACATTTTCAGTGCATGTGTGTGTGAGGTAAAAGGACACAAACTGTTGTAGCTCCGCCCCCTGTGCCGGGAGCAGCAGCTCATTTGCATTTAAAGGGACAGACACACAACGGTGTGTTTTTGCTCACTCTCAAAAAGTGACAATTTTAACATGCTATATAAAATATCTGTGGGGTATTTAGAGCTGAAACTTCACACACACACACTCTGGGGACATCAGAGACTTATTTTACATCTTGTGAAAAGGGCATTATACCCCCGCTTTAACACTGGCAATTTAGTTGAACCAACTAAAGATTTTCAATAAAACAGTCTACTCATAATAGTGATCTTTGGCCTTGACATAGAAGGTTTGTAAGTGCATTAGTGTCTGGGTTTGTATGGACGGCATTTTATTATTATTATTATTATTATTATTATTATTATGCATTTTATTTATAGGCGCCTTTCTTTGACACTCAAGGTCACCATACATCATCAAACAAAACAATAACAATCACAATATTATTTAGTTCTATGTGGAACAACAGTGACCTTTGAAGTTGCTTGTGTCCGCTTGATCTGCTCATTTGCATTCCCAGTTTAACTAGTGTGGAAATGGGCATGGAGTAGTGAATGATGTTGGTCCCGATGTATGGTAAAGTGCGACACAGGTTTGGTTGTTTTGCCATTTCTTACATCACAATATTTTGGGGGGGGGGGGGGGCAACAACTGGTCTTTTAGTGTTGTTATGAACATTGCCGCTACATTCAGAGATATTCAGAATACGAAATATTGCCAAATGTAAAGGCAACCAAACAGGCGTCGCACTTTCCCATCTAACAGGAGACCCGTGCCCGTTTGTGTAGTGAAATCACTATAACATGCACATGCTGCTGCTTAAAATTAGCATGTACACTTTAACTTTAACGAAATTGGGCATGAAATGATGAATAAAAAAATGGTAACATCTAAATTAACTTTAACTAACCGACCGATCACACACTAATAGTTTGAAGCCACAACAGAGAATTAATTTCTTAAAGAAATAACTTTCCTGTAATGTCCACAACAGAAAGCTTCTGATGTTTGATAGTGCTTTCATCGAAAGTGTTGTGATATTCTGGATTGTTTGTTGGTCTGGAACTGTAGGCACAGAAGAAATCAGTAAGAAAAGTGATAACAATGGAAAGTACATTGTCAGGGACTGCGTAACCAAGCATAGAAAGTGTCTATGAAGAGAGAGCGTTAAATAAGACAAATAATATTATGAATGATAAGAGGATCTTCTCGCCTCTGATTTTGAACTGTTGCCGCCGGTATCATTTCCCCGTTGAATGAAAAACAGATTCAAATGGTCTTTCCTCAAAAAATTCTCATTTAACCCTTGTGCATCCTTGAGGACATTTTTGTCCTTTTCAGTTTTGTTTTTTGGATCACTTTGCCTGTGTTAATGCTAACTGCATAAAATTTGGCACAGGTGTGTATTTTTATTGGAATTTTACTATTTCATCACCATTTCCTTTAAAAAATCTATTTTGCACTAGTTACACAAAATACTTCCTCTTAGCGCCTTTTGGACAAAAATGTCCCCATTGAAACCCATTAAAACTGCATTTTTTAATCCCTGTGCCGTTTAACTATAAAATGATGCAATCTTTTTTAATAGGCTTTCATTCTGTTGGCAAGGCTTCAAAATTGACATTTTTACCATTTTTTATCAGATGGTGCCATTTTTTCAGGTTAGGCCTATAAAGCAAATACTCGCTTTATTCCTGTTTTCTGCTTCGGCATATTATAGAGCCAACTGGATAAATTATGCAACGATAATTGTGTGGGTTTGTTGGTATGGATGTCTAAGTGTGGTTTGTATGTGTGTAATAAAATAAAAAGTGTGTTTGTGTGCTTGTAATATTTGAGAGAGAAAAACTCAACTGCAAATCGAAAATCCAATCACTGTGTTCACCAGTGGAGTTTTGCTGGCATCCAATGGGGAAAGTCTGGTACTGCGCCCAAACAAAATCTTACTGAAAGCTCATTTTTTGAGATATCATCCTCAAATTCGGAACACAACCTGTTTAGATTTATGGCTTTGAATTTATATCAGTTTTAGAGTTCCAAATGTTTTATAAAATATATTTTTTATATAAAATATTGATTATAATGTTCATAAATATTTTTCATAAACTTAAACTTCTATAAAAAATTTTTGGTTGCACTTTTTTAAATTTTTTCACTTCAACAACAATCTGCCAAGGGTCATCTTTAAAATGAGACCAAACTTAAGTATTTGCTCCCAAGCATAACATTTTTATGAGAGTTTTTTGACTTGGACATTTTTGTCCCTTTTGGACCTATGTGTAAGTTTTTTTTTTTTTTTAATGTTTACTGCATAAAATTTTGGCACAGGTGTCTATTTTTATTGTAATTTTACTATTTCACCCCCATTTCATTTGAAAAAAAAATGTTGCACTAGTTATACAAAATACTTGTATATATTTTATATAAAATATTAATTTTAATGTTCATAAATATTTTTCATAAACTTAAACTTCTATAAAAAAAATTTGGTTGCACGTTTTTCACTTTTTTCACTTCAACAACAATCTGCAAAGGGTCTTCTTTAAAATGAGACCAAACTTAAGTTTTTGCTCCCAAGCATAACATTTTTATGAGAGTTTTTTGACATGGACATTTTTGTCCCTTTTGGACCTATGAGTAAGTTTTTGTTTTTTGTTACTGTTAACTGCATGAATTTTGAGCTATTATAGAGCCAACTGGATAAATTATGCAATGATAATTGTGTGGGTGTGTTGGTATGGATGTCAGAGTGTGGTTGGTATGTGTGTTATATAAAAAAAAATGTGTTTGTGTGTTTGTAGTATTGATAGAGAAAAACTCAACTGCAAATAACAAAGCCAATCACTGTGTGACCAGAGGAGTTTTGCTGGGATCCAATGGGGAAAGTTTGGTACTGCGCCCAAACAAAGTCTTACTGAAAGCTCATTTTTTGAGATATCAACCTCAAATTTGGAACACAACTTATTTAGATTTATGGCTTTGATTTTTTAGCCGTTTTAGAGTTCAACTTGTTTCATAAAATATATATTTTATATAAAATAATATTCATAAATAATTTTTATAAACTTAAACCTATATAACTTTTTTTTGGATTTACTTATAAAAAAAATTTAACTTCAGCAATAATCTGCCAAGGGTATTCTTTAAAATGATACCAAAGTTAAGTCTGTGCTCCCAAGCTTCAACTTTTTATGACCGTTTTTTGACATGGACATTTTTGTCCTCTTTGGACCTATGAGTAACTTTTTTAAATTGATGCACAAGGGTTAAAAATGTCTGATAAGTGATGGTTTGATCATTCTTTTTTTAAATGATATATTATGTATATGTATGCCTATTGTGATCTCTGATGCCTGTGTGAACATTATATAATTATATATTAATATATATAATGTATTTGTGTTTGTACAGTACATGTTTAAAGCAGTTTTACAAAGAAGAGAGCCTTAAAATACATCACATCTCAGAAGACCATTAAACTCCAAACACATTATTTTCCATGGCTATCTAAATAAGATTATACATATAAGTATAACGTGTGTGCGTTGATGGCTTTGAATGGTATTATGAAGGAAATTTCTTACTGTTGTATCAAAAGCAACTTGTAATGCTGTATTAAATTACTATTACTATTATCAGATGTCAAAATAGACCGAACGCTACAGTCAGTGTGTGTGAGTTTAGTAATGTCTCCTTCTCTCGTCACAGATGGGCATTTGTGATGAAGAAGCACCTGAACACTCATCTACTGGGAAAGCATGGACTGGGTCAACCTAAAGAGAGGTTCTGAACACACACACACACACACACTCTCACACACACACACACACACACACACACACACACACACAGATGGACCCACATCATCCATAGGGCAGATTCTTTCACAATAGGCTATTTCGGTCATGTTTTCCACCTTACTGTGACATTACTTTGCATAAACAATTTCTAACAATATATAAATGCATAAATTAACAGACAAGATACCTCAACATTAAAGAGGACCTATTCTGCCCTTTTACAGTCTTGATGTTTTCAGGCTCTACTAGAACAGGTTTTCCTGCTTGAATGTTGATTATTCTCCTCATATTCTCCATTGTTGCGGCTCCTTTCTTCCCAGTCTGTCAGTAACGCTGTTTACTTCCTGTCTCTATGAAGCCCCTCCTCCTGTGCTCTGATTGGTCGGCTGGAGCAGTGTGTTGTGATTGGTCGAGTGCTTCGAGTGTGTTTGGGGAATGTCCCGCCCCTTACCATAACTGCCAGTTTAACACACTACTGACTAACTCAACCAGGCCCCGCCCCTTTATTCTGCGCATTAATTATTATAATGAGGAATATTGTGACGTGTTCGTTCCCGGAAGAAACTCAAGACTACAGTGGAGGCGTTTCAGGAGTTCAGGAACACTGACTCTGATATAGAGAAGAGCTGGAGCTTCATGATCACACAGCAACACTACACACTAAACACAGATGGAAACACAGAAAAGCTGCTGTTTAATGTCTGAGTATGAGCTGTGGCAGAATGTAGAGGCTCATTGGTCATGTTCTGTATTCTAGAAAGTTTGAGTGTGATCTGTGTGAGCGCAACTTCAGTGAGAAATGGGCTCTGAATAACCATATGAAGCTGCACACCGGAGACAAACCCTTCAAGTGCGGCTGGCCCTCGTGCCACTACGCCTTCCTCACCCTCTCTGCCATGAAGGACCATCACAGGACACACACAGGTACTCACACACTCACACACACACACACACACACTCACACACACTCACACACACTCGTGCCACTACGCCTTCCTCACCCTCTCTGCCATGAAGGACCATCACAGGACACACACAGGTACTCACACACACACACACACACACACACACACTCACTCACACACACACACACACTCACTCACACACACACACACACACACACTCACTGTGTGTAGTGGTTGCATATTTTAGGACACACACAGAGTGACATCAAGCTCAAAGCACCAGGGAACTGTGATGTGTGTAAGTGATGAACCGGCTGGTCTCTGATCCTCTGTGTTTCAGGAGAGAAGTCTTTCCTCTGTGATCTCTGTGGGTTTGCTGGAGGAACTCGTCACGCTCTGACCAAACACCGGCGCCAGCACACAGGTACACACACACACACACACAGGTACACATTACTCTCCCCAGCACACAGATACATATTACACCTGGGCCGGAGTGGGGACACTTTTCAGCCCGGGAGTTTCAGGCCCAAGACCGGCCCACTTTTTCCATGGTGGAATTCCAAATTAGCACTTTTTCCAAATTGGATAAATGAAGCAACAGTTCAACTCTTACTATTGTGTAGTTTGTATTAATACCGTGGTTCAACAAATAATGTAAAGGTTAAATAATAATTCACTTAGACTTTATAAGAAGCAACTGCGACTTTGTTTCACACAATTCTGACTTTATATTTCGCAATTCTGACTTTATAACACGCAATTGCGACTTTATATCACACAATTCTGACTATCTCACAATTCTGACTATAAGAAGCAATTGCGACTTTATTTCACACAATTCTGACTTTATATGTCGCAATTCTGACTTTATATCACGCAATTCTGACCATATCTCGCAATGCTGACTTTATAACACGCAATTGCAACTTTATTTCAGGCAATTCTGACTTTATATGTCGCAATTCTGAGAAAGAATTGCGAGATGTAAACTCGCAATTTTTAGATACAAAAGTCGTAATTATCTTTTAAAATGTTTTATTCTGTGGCGGAAATAAGCTTCCATACCTCCTGGCCTCTTCCTCCCATCCATCCTCCCTGACGCGTTACGGTAGGGCCGGCCCAGCTTTCGGTAGGCGGTGCCGCGGTAGCCTACCTGAGAAAACGTTTTGAAAAGACGGCTATAGACCCAACCAACTCTATAGGAGGGGAGGGGAGAACTCCCTCACATGGTACAACCCATGCAGAG
>CM040803.1:37637701-37760201 GCA_022829025.1 Squalius cephalus | reverse complement strand
ACTCTCAGCATGCACACCTGTCTCACACTCTCAGCATCCACACCTGTCTCACTCTCAGCATGCACACCTGTCTCACTCTCTCAGCATGCACACCTGTCTCACACTCTCAGCACGCACACCTGTCTCACTCTCAGCACACACACCTGTCTCACTCTCTCAGCACGCACACCTGTCTCATTCTCTCAGCATCCACACCCGTCTCACTCTCAGTATGCACACCAGTCTCACTCTCAGCATGCACACCTGTCTCACTCTCAGCATGCACACCTGTCTCACTCTCTCAGCATGCACACTTGTCTCACTCTCAGCATGCACACCTGTCTCACTCTCATCATTTTCACCTGTCTCACTCTCAGCATGCACACCTGTCTCATTCTCTCAGCATCCACACCTGTCTCATTCTCTCAGCATCCACACCTGTCTCACTCTCACCATGCACACCTGTCTCACTCTCTCAGCATCCACACCTGTCTCTCTCAGCATCCACACCTGTCTCACTCTCAGCATGCACACCTGTCTCACTCTCTCAGCATCCACACCTGTCTCATTCTCTCAGCATCCACACCTGTCTCACTCTCAGCATGCACACCTGTCTCACTCTCAGCATCCACACCTGTCTCACTCTCAGCATCCACACCTGTCTCACTCTCAGCATGCACACCTGTCTCACTCTCTCAGCATGCACACCTGTCTCACTCTCTCAGCACGCACACCTGTCTCACTCTCTCAGCATGCACACCTGTCTCACTCTCAGCATCCACACCTGTCTCACTCTCTCAGTATGCACACCTGTGTCACACTCTCAGCATGCACACCTGTCTTACTCTCAGCATCCACACCTGTCTCACTCTCTCAGCATGCACACCTGTCTCACTCTCTCAGCATCCACACCTGTCTCACTCTCTCAGCATCCACACCTGTCTCACTCTCTCAGCATGCACACCTCTCACTCTCTCAGCATGCACACCTGTCTCACTCTCAGCATGCCCTCCTGTTTCACTCTCTCAGCATCCACACCTGTCTCACTCTCTCAGCATCCACACCTGTCTCACTCTCAGCATCCACACCTGTCTCACCATCTCAGCATGCACACCTGTCTCATACACTCAGCATACACACCTGTCTCCCTCTCATCATCCACACCTGTCTCACTCTCATCATGCACACCACTCTCATCATGCACACCTGTCTCACTCTCATCATTTTCACCTGTCTCACTCTCAGCATGCACACCTGTCTCACTCTCAGCATAATGCACACTTGTCTCACACTCATCATGCACACCTGTCTCACTCTCATCATGCACACCTGTCTCACTCTCAGCATGCACACCTGTCTCACTCTCAGCATAATGCATAATTGTCTCACTCTCATTATGCTCACTTGTCTCACTCTCATCATTTTCACCTGTCTCACACTCAGCATAAACACCTATCTCTATGCATGCACACCTGTCTCACTCTCTGCATGCACATTTATCTCATTCTCAGCATGCACACCTGTCTCACTCTCATCATTCTCACCTGTCTCACTCTCAGCATGCACACCTATCTCACTCTCAGCATGCACACCTGTCTCACTCTCTCAGCATCTACACCTGTCTCACTCTCATCATTTTCACCTGTCTCACACTCATCATGCACAACTGTCTCACTCTCATCATTTTCACCTGTCTCACACTCATCATGCACACCTGTCTCACACTCAGCATTCACACCTGTCTCACTCTCAGCATGCACACCTGTCTCACAATTATGTTTCATTGTTTGTACTGGAGCTGAGATCAAATACATGAGCCTTTGTGAGCAGAAGAGACTCAGAAACATTCAAGAAATCATACTTATTTCAGACTTTTATAGAAAAAATATATGCATACAGGGTTGAAATGTGTAAATGATGACTGAATGGTATTTTTTGGGTGAATTGTCCCTTTAAAAAGCACCACCAATGCAATAAATCATAGCAGTCTTGATGTTTTGCTCCGTATGAAAGGAAACACGACATCTGTTCAGCGTTTAGTGAATGTAAACAAACGTGTTGTTGTTTGTATTGTCAGATCGAACTGCGCAGAGAACATCCGTAAGCACATCCTGCACACAGGCAAGCATGAGGGAGTGAAGATGTACAACTGTCCCAAGTGCAGCTACGCCACCAACGGCCCCATGGACTTCAGGAACCACCTGAAGGAGACGCACCCGGACCTGGAGAACCCAGACCTGGCTTACCTGCACGCAGGTGCTCGTCCGCCTCATTCTCTGCTCACACTTCATCAGTGGCTGTTCATAACCTGCACTGATCTAAACATGCAGCAGTGCTCAACCACACTGACATCACACCTCTTATTTCAAATATTATTATAAATGAGTTCAACATTTTGTAGTCATATTAGTAGTTGAGCTTGCAGTCGGTTGTTTTATTTGTGATAATAACTCAATGAAACATGACAAATTGTGCAACATCATTTTTGCCCTGACTGTCATACAAAGAAATGATGAACACAAGCAAAAACGAGAGAACCAACAGAATATTAACAACTGATTATGTTGTAGTCAATGTTTGCTTCTTCCTGTCAGATTTTTGTTTTTCTGAGCATTTTTGGTAATGCATAATAATAATCACCATTAACTATTCACTATTACTAAACACTATAACTAATCACTATTAACTAGTTGCTTATTAGTTAATAAATAGTTGCTCATGCATATTACTAGGATATTGGCTGTTTATTAGTACGTATAAAGCATATATTAATGCCTTATTTTGCATGACCATATTCTACATCCCTTAATTCTACCCAAAACTTAACAACTACCTTACTAACTATTAATAAGCTGTAATTAGGAGTTTATTGGGGCAAAAGTTGTAGTTAATAGTGGGAATTTGAGCCTAATCTAAAGTGTGACCCTTTGTTTTGTCTTTGCAGATAAAAAGAAAAACATGTAGCTGTAGTTTTTTTTGTACTTTTTTGCCAAATGAAGTTGGATAAATACCTTAAAGGGACAGTTCACCCAAAACACAAACATTCTGTCGTCATTTACTCAACCTCAAGTTGTTCAAAACCTGAGCAAGTTTCTCACCACACAGTTAAGGGTATTTTTTTCCTACTATGGAAGTCAATGGCTACCGTTAAATGTTACCGATACATTTTTAACACGGAACCTAAAGATACAAAACATAAAACAACTTTTATGACGTATATTTTCCGACTGAACTTACCAAACGTTCAAAGCAATGCCGTGTGCAGGATAACCGCGCTCGCTTCATGTGTGTTCATATGATCCGCTGAGAAGTCGTGTGTAAAGGAGTCAAACACTAATGAAGATCTGCTTTCAGTCCAGTTTAGGGTCATATCTTGTGACATCACATCCTGTTTAAGGTTTGTTTTGATCAGTGTTGGGGAAAGTTGCTTTTAAAAGTAATGCATTACAATATTGCGTTACTTAGTTACTTTCTTTGAAAAGTAATGCATTACATTACTTTTGTGTTACTTTTTCTCACCTGGGTTGGGCTTGCTTCTTTGTTTTTAATAACAATAAAAAAGTTCTATTTTTGTCAAATGTTAAGGCCCTTTTACACCAAAAGTGAAATGAATAAGCCTCAGACTGAAGGAAATGCATATTTACAGCAGAGGGAGAGTACAGCAGAGGGAGAGTACAGCAGAGGGAGAGCACAGCAGAGGGAGAGTACAGCAGAGGGAGAGTACAGCAGAGGGAGAGCACAGCAGAGGGAGAGCACAGCAGAGGGAGAGTACAGCAGAGGTAGAGTACAGCAGAGGTAGAGTACAGCAGAGGGAGAGTACAGCAGAGGTAGAGTACAGCAGAGGGAGAGTACAGCAGAGGGAGAGTACAGCAGAGGTAGAGCACAGCAGAGGTAGAGCACAGCAGAGGGAGAGTACAGCAGAGGGAGAGTACAGCAGAGGTAGAGTACAGCAGAGGTAGAGTACAGCAGAGGTAGAGTACAGCAGAGGTAGAGTACAGCAGAGGTAGAGTACAGCAGAGGTAGAGTACAGCAGAGGGAGAGTACAGCAGAGGGAGAGTACAGCAGAGGTAGAGTACAGCAGAGGGAGAGTACAGCAGAGGGAGAGTACAGCAGAGGTAGAGTACAGCAGAGGGAGAGCACAGCAGAGGGAGAGCACAGCAGAGGTAGAGTACAGCAGAGGGAGAGCACAGCAGAGGGAGAGCACAGCAGAGGTAGAGCACAGCAGAGGGAGAGTACAGCAGAGGTAGAGTACAGCAGAGGTAGAGTACAGCAGAGGTAGAGTACAGCAGAGGTAGAGTACAGCAGAGGGAGAGTACAGCAGAGGTAGAGTACAGCAGAGGGAGAGTACAGCAGAGGTAGAGTACAGCAGAGGTAGAGTACAGCAGAGGTAGAGTACAGCAGAGGTAGAGCACAGCAGAGGTAGAGCACAGCAGAGGTAGAGCACAGCAGAGGTAGAGTACAGCAGAGGTAGAGTACAGCAGAGGTAGAGTACAGCAGAGGTAGAGTACAGCAGAGGTAGAGTACAGCAGAGGTAGAGTACAGCAGAGGTAGAGTACAGCAGAGGTAGAGTACAGCAGAGGGAGAGCACAGCAGAGGGAGAGTACAGCAGAGGGAGAGTACAGCAGAGGGAGAGCACAGCAGAGGGAGAGCACAGCAGAGGGAGAGCACAGCAGAGGTAGAGTACAGCAGAGGTAGAGTACAGCAGAGGGAGAGCACAGCAGAGGGAGAGCACAGCAGAGGGAGAGTACAGCAGAGGGAGAGTACAGCAGAGGGAGAGCACAGCAGAGGGAGAGCACAGCAGAGGGAGAGCACAGCAGAGGTAGAGCACAGCAGAGGTAGAGTACAGCAGAGGGAGAGCACAGCAGAGGGAGAGCACAGCAGAGGGAGAGCACAGCAGAGGTAGAGTACAGCAGAGGTAGAGTACAGCAGAGGTAGAGTACAGCAGAGGTAGAGTACAGCAGAGGTAGAGTACAGCAGAGGTAGAGTACAGCAGAGGTAGAGTACAGCAGAGGTAGAGTACAGCAGAGGTAGAGTACAGCAGAGGGAGAGCACAGCAGAGGGAGAGCACAGCAGAGGTAGAGCACAGCAGAGGTAGAGCACAGCAGAGGTAGAGCACAGCAGAGGTAGAGTACAGCAGAGGTAGAGTACAGCAGAGGTAGAGTACAGCAGAGGTAGAGTACAGCAGAGGTAGAGTACAGCAGAGGTAGAGCACAGCAGAGGTAGAGCACAGCAGAGGTAGAGCACAGCAGAGGTAGAGTACAGCAGAGGTAGAGTACAGCAGAGGTAGAGTACAGCAGAGGTAGAGTACAGCAGAGGTAGAGTACAGCAGAGGTAGAGTACAGCAGAGGTAGAGTACAGCAGAGGTAGAGTACAGCAGAGGTAGAGTACAGCAGAGGTAGAGTACAGCAGAGGTAGAGTACAGCAGAGGTAGAGTACAGCAGAGGTAGAGTACAGCAGAGGTAGAGTACAGCAGAGGTAGAGCACAGCAGAGGGAGAGCACAGCAGAGGGAGAGCACAGCAGAGGGAGAGCACAGCAGAGGGAGAGCACAGCAGAGGGAGAGCACAGCAGAGGGAGAGCACAGCAGAGGGAGAGCACAGCAGAGGGAGAGCACAGCAGAGGGAGAGTACAGCAGAGGGAGAGTACAGCAGAGGGAGAGTACAGCAGAGGGAGAGTACAGCAGAGGGAGAGTACAGCAGAGGGAGAGCACAGCAGAGGGAGAGCACAGCAGAGGGAGAGCACAGCAGAGGGAGAGCACAGCAGAGGGAGAGCACAGCAGAGGGAGAGCACAGCAGAGGTAGAGCACAGCAGAGGTAGAGTACAGCAGAGGTAGAGTACAGCAGAGGTAGAGTACAGCAGAGGTAGAGTACAGCAGAGGTAGAGTACAGCAGAGGTAGAGTACAGCAGAGGTAGAGTACAGCAGAGGTAGAGTACAGCAGAGGTAGAGTACAGCAGAGGTAGAGTACAGCAGAGGTAGAGTACAGCAGAGGTAGAGTACAGCAGAGGTAGAGTACAGCAGAGGGAGAGTACAGCAGAGGGAGAGTACAGCAGAGGGAGAGTACAGCAGAGGGAGAGTACAGCAGAGGGAGAGTACAGCAGAGGGAGAGCACAGCAGAGGGAGAGCACAGCAGAGGGAGAGCACAGCAGAGGGAGAGTACAGCAGAGGTAGAGCACAGCAGAGGGAGAGCACAGCAGAGGGAGAGTACAGCAGAGGTAGAGCACAGCAGAGGTAGAGCACAGCAGAGGGAGAGTACAGCAGAGGTAGAGCACAGCAGAGGTAGAGCACAGTAGAGGTAGAGCACAGTATAGTATATTAGAGTACAGTAGAGTATAGTAGAGTACAGTAGAGTATAGTAGAGTACAGCAGAGGTAGAGTACAGCAGAGGTAGAGTACAGCAGAGGTAGAGTACAGCAGAGGTAGAGTACAGCAGAGGTAGAGTACAGCAGAGGTAGAGTACAGCAGAGGTAGAGTACAGCAGAGGTAGAGTACAGCAGAGGTAGAGCACAGCAGAGGTAGAGCACAGTAGAGGTAGAGCACAGTATAGTATATTAGAGTACAGTAGAGTATAGTAGAGTACAGTAGAGTATAGTAGAGTACAGCAGAGGTAGAGTACAGCAGAGGGAGAGTACAGCAGAGGGAGAGTACAGCAGAGGTAGAGTACAGCAGAGGGAGAGTACAGCAGAGGGAGAGTACAGCAGAGGGAGAGTACAGCAGAGGGAGAGTACAGCAGAGGGAGAGTACAGCAGAGGGAGAGTACAGCAGAGGGAGAGTACAGCAGAGGGAGAGTACAGCAGAGGGAGAGTACAGCAGAGGGAGAGTACAGCAGAGGGAGAGTACAGCAGAGGGAGAGTACAGCAGAGGGAGAGCACAGCAGAGGGAGAGCACAGCAGAGGGAGAGCACAGCAGAGGGAGAGCACAGCAGAGGGAGAGCACAGCAGAGGGAGAGCACAGCAGAGGTAGAGCACAGCAGAGGTAGAGCACAGCAGAGGTAGAGCACAGCAGAGGTAGAGCACAGCAGAGGTAGAGCACAGCAGAGGGAGAGCACAGCAGAGGGAGAGCACAGCAGAGGGAGAGCACAGCAGAGGGAGAGCACAGCAGAGGGAGAGCACAGCAGAGGGAGAGCACAGCAGAGGGAGAGCACAGCAGAGGGAGAGCACAGCAGAGGGAGAGCACAGCAGAGGGAGAGCACAGCAGAGGGAGAGCACAGTAGAGGTAGAGTACAGTAGAGTACAGTAGAGGTAGAGTATAGTAGAGTACAGTAGAGTTAGAGTATAGTAGAGTACAGTAGAGGTAGAGTATAGTAGAGTACAGTAGAGTATAGTAGAGTACAGTAGAGGGAGAGTACAGTAGAGCACAGTAGAGGGAGAGTACAGTAGAGCACAGTAGAGGGAGAGTACAGTAGAGCACAGTAGAGGTAGAGTATAGTAGACTACAGTAGAGGTAGAGTATAGTAGAGTACAGTAGAGGGAGAGTACAGTAGAGGTAGAGTATAGTAGAGTACAGTAGAGTATAGTAGAGTACAGTAGAGGGAGAGTACAGTAGAGGGAGAGTACAGTAGAGCACAGTAGAGGGAGAGTACAGTAGAGGTAGAGTATAGTAGACTACAGTAGAGGTAGAGTATAGTAGAGTACAGTAGAGGTAGAGTATAGTAGAGCACAGTAGAGGGAGAGTACAGTAGAGGGAGAGTACAGTAGAGGTAGAGTATAGTAGACTACAGTAGAGGTAGAGTATAGTAGAGTACAGTAGAGGTAGAGTATAGTAGAGTACAGTAGAGGGAGAGTACAGTAGAGTTAGAGTATAGTAGAGTACAGTAGAGTATAGTAGAGTACAGTAGAGGGAGAGTACAGTAGAGTACAGTAGAGGGAGAGTACAGTAGAGCACAGTAGAGGGAGAGTACAGTAGAGCACAGTAGAGGTAGAGTATAGTAGACTACAGTAGAGGTAGAGTATAGTAGAGTACAGTAGAGTATAGTAGAGTACAGTAGAGGGAGAGTACAGTAGAGGGAGAGTACAGTAGAGCACAGTAGAGGGAGAGTACAGTAGAGGTAGAGTATAGTAGACTACAGTAGAGGTAGAGTATAGTAGAGTACAGTAGAGGGAGAGTACAGTAGAGCACAGTAGAGGGAGAGTACAGTAGAGGGAGAGTACAGTAGAGCACAGTAGAGGTAGAGTATAGTAGACTACAGTAGAGGTAGAGTACAGTAGAGGTAGTGTATAGTAGAGTACAGTAGAGGTAGAGTATAGTAGACTACAGTAGAGGTAGAGTACAGTAGAGTAGGGGTGTGACGATAACCGCATCACCGCAATATCGCGTTAATGAGATGCCTAGCGCGGTGTGAGGTCATCACCGCACCTTTTTTTTTTTTTTTCTGAAAGTTACAGGAGTGCATATGGTGTGTGATATGAACTATAAACACATTAATCTTTGCTTATAATTTACTGTATTCCGCAAGTCCTATGTTCAAGGGCTTCTGGAGAAAAAAAAACGCTTCCTATACGCAAGGGAGGGATCAGTCCATTAAACATGGGGGATTTATTTTTTGTGTGTGTCTGATTATTATTAATTAACTGCTAGGTTTCAGTACTTGTGATGTTTACAGATAATGTTCAATTAAATACACACAAACACAGCCATAAAAGACAAAAGCATAACGTAAACAGTTGGAGTTAGATTTTAATTGCAAGTAGCGATACTTCTCTTATGAGGCAATAACAGTTGACAGCGCTAGCCGAATGACATTATTCAAAAAATGGCCACGAATCTATAGTGTTTAAGCCAAATAGCCTACTGTGTCACCTATTTGGGCACATTTTGGCTTTGAGGCAGGTGACAAGGGGCAGCCGGTGAATTTGGACAAGGCAGTATGCCGTATTTGTCACACAAAAGTATCTGTCTCGCGAGGAAATACCACTAATTTAAGATCACATCTTAGATTAACCATCCTCTGGCGTGTTTGCCGGACCTGGGTGCAGCACACCTACCTTTTAGGCCGGCGACACACTGGCTGCGTGGCGTGTCCGTTTTTATTTCACAGTACAGTAGAGGTAGAGTACAGTAGAGGTAGAGTACAGTAGAGGTAGAGTACAGTAGAGGTAGTAGAGGTAGAGTACAGTAGAGTACAGTAGAGGTAGAGTACAGTAGAGGTAGAGTACAGTAGAGGTAGAGTACAGAAGAGGTAGAGTACAGTAGAGTACAGCAGAGGTGGAGTACAGTAGTGTACATCAGAGGTAGAGTACAGTAGAGGTAGAGTACAGTAGAGGTAGAGTACAGTAGAGGTAGAGTACAGTAGAGGTAGAGTACAGTAGAGGTAGAGTACAGTAGAGGTAGAGTACAGAAGAGGTAGAGTACAGTAGAGTACAGCAGAGGTAGAGTACAGTAGAGTACAGTAGAGGTGGAGTACAGTAGTGTACAGTAGAGGTAGAGTACAGTAGAGTACAGCAGAGGTAGAGTACAGCAGAGGTAGAGTACAGTAGAGGTGGAGTACATTAGAGTACATCAGAGGTAGAGTACAGTAGTGTACAGTAGAGGCATAGTACAGTAGAGGTAGAGTACAGTGGTGTACAGCAGAGGTATAGTATAGTAGAGTACAGTAGAGTACAGTAGAGTTAGAGTACAGTAGAGTACAGCAGAGGTAGAGTACAGTAGAGGTGGAGTACAGTAGAGTACAGTAGAGGTAGAGTACAGTAGAGTACATCAGAGGTAGAGTACAGAAGAGGTAGAGTACAGTAGAGTACAGCAGAGGTAGAGTACAGTAGAGGTGGAGTACAGTAGTGTACAGTAGAGGTAGAGTACAGTAGAGGCAGTGTACAGTAGATACACTGAGTACAGTAGAGTACAGTAGAGGTAGAGTACAGTAGAGGTAGAGTACAGTAGAGGTAGAGTACAGTAGAGGTAGAGTACAGCAGAGGTAGAGTACAGTAGAGTACAGCAGAGGTAGAGTACAGTAGAGTACAGTAGAGGTGGAGTACAGTAGAGTACAGCAGAGATAGAGTACAGCAAAGGTAGAGTACAGTAGATGCAGTGTACAGTAGTGTTTTACGCATGCGCTGTAAAGGTGAATTTAGCGTTTTCAGGCATTATCCAAAAGTCTCTCATCCACACTGAAACGCCGGAAAACGCTAGTGTGGACGAAGAGCGTTTTTAAATGAAAACTCAGTTTTCAAATGTATCTGGAATAATGTAGACGTAGCATTAGGTCCGTGTTGCGCTTGTGTTGAGCTCATGAAACGGTCTACTTATTGTGTGTGTTTCTGCTCTCTCCTGGGTCAGGAATCGTGTCGAAGTCGTTCGAGTGCCGTCTGAAGGGTCAGGGTGCATCGTTCGTGCAGGCGGAAGCGGCGTTCGCCCCGGATGAGCCTGAGCTGGGGTCCGAGGCGCTCCAGCAGGTCATCATCATCCAGGGCTACGGCGGTGGAGAGGTGGCCATCGATCAGGCTCTGGAGGAGTCGGCCGCCGCCACGCTACAGACCCTGGCCATGTCCAGCCAGCTGGCGGAGGTGCTGCACCTCACTGAGGACGGGCAGCTGATCACCTCCCGGGACCAGACCCGATACGTGCTGGTGGAGTCGTCCGGAGAGGCTCGAGAGCAGGAGGAGGCGGAGCGCGGGGTGTGTGAGTCCTCCTCGGCTCTGGACGCGCTGCTCTGCGCTGTGACGGAGATGGGCCAGCAGGGCGGTGCTACAGAGATCACCTCCGATCAGAAGAGCGATGCTCAGACGCCTCCGGCTCAGGTGTACGAGGAGCAACCGGATCAGGTGATGAGCTCGGCCAATCAGCACACGTCTGAGCAGATGCAGGAGGTGTTGCAGTTTGCAGCCAGTCAGCTGATGATGAAGGAGGGGCTCACGCAGGTGATCGTCAACGACGAGGGCACGCACTACATCGTCACTCAGCTGGACGACTCCACGCTGCATGTGGAGGAGCCGTCCGGAGAGGAGACCGTCGTTTACTCCGAAGTGAGTCAGGAGTGAAGTGTCTCTCCAGTTGAAGACAGTCACTCAGCTGGACAACTCAACTCTGACCGTCGAGGAGACCGTTGTTTACTCCGAAGTGAGTCAGGAGTGAAGTGTCTCTCCAGTTGAAGACAGTCACTCAGCTGGACAACTCCACTCTGACCGTCGAGGAGACCGTTGTTTACTCCGAAGTGAGTCAGGAGTGAAGTTTCTCTCCAGCTGAAGACAGTCACTCAGGGTCTCTTCCCATCACAATGCTTTTTGGGATTTTTCTTTTTTGATTCTATATGCAACAGGCACATAGCTATGAAATCCACTCTTATTTTGTGTGTACAAATGCAATATATCCTTCTACTAAAGGCTAATTCAGTTCAATGTGTACAGATGTTTAGATTACTAATGAAAGCCTTGTTAACCACCTTCTGTTTTCCTTTACGTATGTTTGATTGTAGTGGTGAAACACCCATTCTGATTCAGGACTGTCATCTTAAGAAACTCAAGACAGCATCAGTAAAGGCCAGGAAATAAAACTGTGGAAAATGAATATTTATGACCTTGATATTTTCTTTGGTATAGGAGGTGTTTAAGTGAACCTCTGAATATACTTCCGTTTACAGGTGTCCTTTTGAGAGATTGATTGCTTGTGAACTCTAAATAAATAACTGAGCAGTTTGCTGACACATTTGTCTGTTTCAGGTACATGAGCACTGTTAATAAAACATCTCAGCACATGTGTGCTTAATGTGACAAAGCTGCAACTCTTAATGTTGAGAAAAGTAGAGAAAACAGCATTTGCACCAGCTGGACGTACAGAAGTTGGGTGAAGGTTCAGAATCAGAATAAAAAGTTTTATTGGGGGGGGGGGGGGGGGTAATCGAGCCAAGTGTGAACACGTCGACAGATGCCACTTTCTCCAGAACCAGTCCAATACCCATAAATTCATTTTTGGTACTTGCCGATACAGATACCTGTATTTTCACTGCATTTGTAATTTTAAATATATTAGATAGAGAAACCAAAACAATATGAATCATATTAGTTTGCTTAATTTGTTTAGCAAGTATATATTTCCTTCAGTTATTTTCATACTTTAATTAAGCCAGCTAAAATGTATTGTATGAGCTTCTGTTACTTTCACTGTTCATTCTATCATATTTGATCTTTTATTTAATAGCATAGCACATATTTAAAGCAGCTCCAGCAGGACTGAAGATTAGGTCAGTGGTTCAAATAGATATCAGTGAAATATCCCAATTTTGATACTACAGTAAAAACTGCTAGCCTAATTAATGTAAATTTAACATTATTAAAGACAAGCAAACAGTAAGTAATAAAATAAGTAACAAATAGTCAAATACAAATAGCACAAATAAATAAATAGAATGAAGAAAGGCTACATATGACATAAACAGTGTTTTGGGGGGGGGTTCAGGTATGTCTAACAGTAATTTTCAGATACATAATTTGAATAAAGTAATCTTATGAATATACTGCATATTTATCACTGTATAAATTAAATATAGATTAATCTTTATAAAGTTACAAAAGTTATTCAGTCAATAGCAGTGAGTGATTACTTTGTCTTTTGTAGCTTGATTGACGGTAGAAAACTCTCTATGTTTATTAGGCTGCTGTCACTTTAAGGCTGAACGCACAGAGCCAATACAATGTACATGCGTTTACTTTGTTTACGTTCATCACTGCATCCCTAATTACAGCAGTCAGAAGTTTAGCATTATAAATGTATTTAAATTATTTGAAAATATGAAAAACTTTACTAAATGCGTCATCACAGTCTGTGTAAAGGGCCCATTGCCTTGTTGCTAAGATGTTTTTTCTTTCTTAGTAAAGGCTTTAAAATGACATACAGATTAGAAAAGGGTACTTTAAACATATTTATTGATTTGATTTATTGTCCACATATTTATTGAAACCTGAATGGAAGATGGCCTGAAACTGCTGGACACGGTTTACCACAAAACCAGCAATCATATGAGTCCAAATATCAGAACTCAACACATGTAACTCCCATACCTAACATACATATTTCACAGTCACTGTTATGCATTACACACAACTTCAACTTAAAAATCACTAGTAGCCTAGTAATCATAAACTGTCTGCTTTCATCAAGGAGCTCAAAGGCCCTCCCTCACAAAACTCATAATCTAGCAGTTTATCATTGGTGGTAGGATGTCAAATATTTCAATACACTCATATTATCCAACTAGAATGTACATTTCCTGAAGAAAATGTGAGTGGTACTTGCAGTGACAAAACTCAGCACTGGGTTGCTAAGGTGTTCTGAGTGGTTGCTAAGGTGATGCTAGGTGGTTTGTAGTTGTCACAGATGGTTACTATGGACTTCTTAGCATGTTATTAACATGTTTTAACACTTAGTCGTAATTAGCATGTAGCTATTCACTGCTAGCATGTGTAGCATGTTGGAAGTCCTGTTTGCTAACCTGAGTCAAAAGAGCCAACGCCCATCTCTATACGATGTTCTAATGCAGAGATATAGTTCTTGCTAAATGGTGAATGTTTATATGGGACACTGTGTGTGTGTGTGTGTGTGTGTGTGTGTGTGTGTGTGTGTGTGTGTGTGTGTGTGTGTGTGTGTGTGTGTGTGTTGGTTTCTTATGTGTCTGGATCCTGACTCTTCCGTCTAGTCTTGGTTCAGTTTCCGTGTCGGGGTCCTGACATCCATTGCTCCGTGCACTTGTGTGTTCTCCTGTCCTGTCCTGTGTGTGTGTGTGTGTGTGTGTGTGTGTGTCAGTGTTGCCAGATTGGAAATGTCCAAGTATCGTACTACCAGAAGCTCAAAATTATCGTATTAGGAAGAAAATGGTCGCACACGAGTCAAACGTACAGAATACAGCGATTTATTGTCCAACTACTTTTTGAAACGACATGAAAATGACTTTATTGCTAAAATATCAACTGCATCCATATTTGCGAATGACATCAGTGACCACTGTGTCATCGCAACAGTTAGAAACACAAAAATTCCTAAAACTAAACCAAACATCATAACCAAGCATGACATTAAACATTTCTCAGAACAAGGGTTTCTACACAATTTGAATAATTTGGAGTGGGAACAAATTAATTTCATTCCTGACCTTGAAATAGCCTGGGAACTTTTTTATGCAAATTTTTCTGCTTTAGTCAACAAACATGCTCCTCGCAAAAGGTACAAGGTGAAGGGTCGGAATAATGCATGGTTTTCTCATCCTTTATCAAATATGCTTCATGAGCGCAACCTGGTATGGGCAAAAGCTAGAAAAACTGATTTAAATTCAGACTGGCTTGATTTTAGGCGATTGCGCAATGCATGCACGGTTGCAGTCAGAAAAGCTAAAGCTGAACATTTTCTTATAGAAACATCTCACAATCTAAACAATTCATCAAAATTTAATCTGGTTTTAGAAAACAACATAGCACAACTACAGCAGCCTTAAAGGTACTAAATGATTTTGTTGAATCTGTTGAAAACAAGAAACACTGTGCAGCCTTATTAATCGATCTATCAAAAGCATTTGATACTGTTGATCATACTTTACTGATACAACGACTTGTCAGTATTGGATTATCTAAACATACGATTGGTTGGTTTAATAACTATCTTTCAAACAGAACTCAGTGTGTACAGGCAGAAGGTTCAGGGGTCAGTCCTTGGGCCACTCCTATTAACTCTATATATAAATAATATTGATCATAATGTTCATAATGTAAAGTTTCATTATTACGCTGATGATAGAGCTATATATAGTTCAGCATTCACCCAATCTGGCTCTCTCTCAGTTACAGCTTGCATTTGATATTGTTCAGCGTAACTTATTTGAATTAAAACTAGTTTTAAATGTTGATAAAACAAAATTCATATTGTTTTCTAAATCCAAATCAATCCCTCATAATAATCTTCTGCCTATTACTGCGTCCCAAGGTTCAGAAATTGAGTTTGTTTCTCAGTATAGGTATCTGGGGATTTTAATTGATGACGCTCTCTCCTTTGGCCCTCATGTCCAGCAACTGGTGAAAAGATTGAAGGCCCACAGCTGTAACATCTGCCTACAACGTTCTCACTGCAGTCTTCTCTGATCGCTGATTCGCTGAAAACCTTGCACCTGATACGTCAGTTGCGTGTGAGAAGTTCAGAGAGAGTTCAGAGCACAGGTTCGGGGTCGGAGCCACTGATGCACGTTTGAAAGTTTGGATGACAAGGTAAGCAGATAATAAAATGGTGTGCCTTGCACTACAGACGTAGCCTTGCCTAATCAGTCTGTGTGCCGAGAGTACAGACTTCAGCTAGAGTTGCGAACGTTGTCTGACGTGCGTTATGTGGGCTAGCTAATTGCTCAATAAAAATAGGCTCATGGTACAAATTACGTTTTGTTAGATGAGCTTGCTGAAATATTTCAAAAGAAAGACGGAGGATGGACATGGAGAGGAGAATAATCAAGAAGAGCTTGGTAAGCTAGTCACATAATTAATTATGTTCAGTTGTGTGTTAGCAAAAAGAAAAATGTTACGCTAGGCTACCTATTCATTAAAAGATGGACAGTGTGCCCTCCACCTGATAACCCACCACAACAAAATATGAACCTGTCTTACCAATGTTAGCACAGATGTGTTAGCACAAAATGAGCCTCCTTGAACCCTGCTTCAGATACGAGCTCCTGCAGAGGTGGTGAAGCAGGCCAACACTGCCACTGTGGCATTCAACAGGCCTAATGTGTGAAACTTGTGCTGTGGTTTTCTGGGGAGGTGGAGGAACTATTATGTGTCCCTTTTGTTTTGTGATTTCTTATTGTTTTGATTTTGTTGTTTTACATGTTTGTTATTTAATCACCTCTATCTTTTTTTATTTACAGTGCAATCAATAAATTGTACATTTTGAAAAAGCGTTTCCATTCTATTGCTTTTTTTTTTTTTTTTTGTGCATAAATCAGGGTTTATACTAAGTAAACAAGGACTGACATTTTTAAAATTAGGGTTAGGGTTTCCAAACATTTTCTCTGCGCGCATGCGCAATGCAATTTTAGAGAGTCTCACTCCAACCAAAGTCCCAAATTTGGCAACCCTATATATGCATGCATCTTCACAGTGTTTACATGCTTTAGACACTGTTTATCATGGTGCACTGAGGTTCATAACAAATCTTAAAACCCTCACTCATCATTGTGTGTTGTATGCTCGGGTTGGCTGGTCTGCGTTGTTCATCAAAGACAAAAACACTGGCATGTTTTTATTTATAAATCTATCCTGGGTTTACTTCCTTCATATCTTTGTACATACATCTGTAAAAAAGTATGCTTGTAGCTATAGCCTACGGTCACAGGAATTATTTTTACTGTCTGTTCCAGTGGTACGAACTGAATTTGGGAAAAGGGCATTTCAATTTGCTGCTCCCTCTGCCTGGAATTGTTTGCAAAGTACATTGAAACTGAGGAAACTGGTTCTGTTGGACACTTTTAAAGTATTTTTAAATGATTTGGAGAATGAAACATCGGGCTGTAGATGTTTTAGCTAGTTATGTATTGATATTGAAATTTGATTGGATTTGCTTGTGTGTGTATACGTGTATGTATTGTTAGATGTTATTTGTTAAACTCAAACGTGCTGTGTCTGTCAGTCTTGGCCAGGACGCTCTTGTAAAAGAGATTCTTAATCTCAATGTGCTTCTTTCCTGGTAAAATAAAGGTTATAATATCAACCTTGGAAAAAACTGACCAAGCACCAGGGAAGGAACGTTAACTTTTATATATTTTTTTATTATTTTTTTATTTATTATTTTATTCTTCTTGCAAAACTTACAGAGATGACATGTTAATGATATACAACTCTGTATACAATATACAAAAAGAACATTAACTTGTCGAGAGAGCCATTCTCCACGATGATTAGCCGAGAAGACATGCCTAACACCACGTTCTCGTTCTTCTCACGGTAGAATCCACAGCTAGACCAATGAGTATAGAAGACCTATGATTACAACCACCATCATTTGAAGTGTCACACAATTCTGAAATTATCGTACATTATGGGATATTTTTTCATTATTGATCGTACAGAGGCAAAAGTCCAGGCAGAGAGTTATGGGAAATGTAGTTCCATGAGGGAATGACAGTAGTCCGGGGTGGAGTGCCCTCTGGTGGTAATGACGGGCACTCTCACTGGTGATCATGACAGATTCTGATTTTATTAAATTTTTCGTAAGTTGCGATTGATAATGGAACATGAATGTATTACTGACGGTAACAATGTTCGGGCTCGCGTTACTCTCAAGGAGAAATGTGGACCTGTCAGCAAAGGTTGTGCCGACAGGTGAGCCTGTGGACCGATCACTGCTGGACAGAGTGGCGTTGGCATCGGTGAGGATGATGGTGATGTCGTGTGGTGAGGCTTGGCCAACAGCCTGATGGAGTTGGTCAAAGAAGGCATCCTTCGCATCCTCATCAGCGACATCGGTGGGGGCATAAGCAACGATTACTGTCATCTTGCCGTGTTGGTGGAGAAAGCGGGCCAACAGTAATCTGTCGCTCAGGGGTGTCCAGCTGATCAGGGACTTGCGGAGGGCCTTTGGGATGGCAAGTGCCACGCCATAAAGGCCTGTCCGTCTCTCGGGGCCACTCCAGAAGTAGCAATGGTCGCCTGCTGTTGTTTCGCCATTGCCGTGCCATCGGACTTCACAGAGCCCTGCCAAGGAGATGTTATAGCGGCAGAGCTCTCGGGACAGCAGGGTGGCAGCTCCGGGGCGAAGGAGTGTCTGGACATTCCATGTGGCGACTCGGGTCCTGCGGCGAAGGTTGATCCGTGCTCGTTGGTCGGGGGCAGGCTGGGGTCCGTTACCGTGTTGGGCAGTCCGGCTTCTTTCTCTGATCAGTTTTGTAACAAAAGGGTTTCTCCTGGGTGGGTTGTTAGCCCTCCGCAGGATAGTAGGTTGGTGGGGCTGCCACCTCACAGCGTACCGACATGCTGGGGTCTTTGTTTGTCTGGAACCTACCCTGGAGACCGGCCCGCCTAGGGTGACCCTACCAGGAGCGAGCTCCCGACGGTATCGCTCTCCAGGGTCACTGGAACGCACAAGCCCCCTCGCCACGTCAAGGCCAGACCCGAGAGAGAGAGTTTTCCTGGATACCATCACGATTGAAAATGTGACAATGATTTCATACAACAGTTCAATAAACAGTTAAAATTAAGTCACTTACATTTTAGATGCAATATTGACTGTTTTTGTTTCAGCAGCGAAAAAATATTTCCAGACAAAGATCACAGCAGAACCATAACGCATCTCACAGCAAGACTCAGCTGTGTTTCATTACTGAATGATTCAGCATTTTGAACGAATCGGTTGAGTCAAAGATTCAATGACCCATTCATAAACATATCATTCAGTCGTTTGAACGAATCGTTTGAATGAATGACTCAATAATGACTCTGTCATTAAGACGGTCCCCTGCCGCCACCTACTGGTGGTTTAGTGTTATGTTTAAAAGTATCATTCTTTTCAACGTTTCTTATTTCTTTAAAGGTGTAGATATGACAATATGCAGATTTAACTATATAAAAGCTGATTGAACACTGATGAGAATATTGCTTCAGAATAAATTATATTTACAATAAAAACAAAAAAAATCCGGACAAGCAACCTTTTCTTCTGGACAAGTGAATGACAGATTTAGATGTCCGAAGCACAAGCACACAGAAAGGCTTAATGGGCGATTCCACAGTTTAGGGCCAACTGCAAGGACAACAGCCTGCAAAATCAATCTTCATGGAGAAAGCCATTGTCCTCAGGTTAACATCCTGAGAAAACCTGGGGTACAGCTGTGTGAAAGGCAGGATAAATCTGGCAATGGTAAACTAGTAAACTTTGATCAAAGTTGAGTTGATGTAAAATTTAACGTATGTAACATGGACGGAAAAACAGTGTAAGTTCAAGCGGAAAGTGTACTTAATCTAATTCAGTTTAATAAAATTCTGGTTGAATCCCAGTTCATGTTTTGCTTTGTTCCTAATTTGGTATAGTTATGAGTCATGCGTTGTGTATGGTTCACAAAACTGGTAATAGGACTTCCATGCAGGCAGGGTGGCCATCTAACAAGGTGGACATCTGTTCTATAAACTTAAAGGTGCATTTTTGAGTCTGGTATGTTCATAAACTGAAAGCCAGCAAAATTACTAACAAATACCACAGGTATATATTTCAAATTTATTTGCCATATGTAGAAGACAAAGGAACTCCTACAAGTTTGCAAAGTTATAACGTGTGTAACGTGGACGGAAAATTTAATGTTTAAAAATGAAACAATCCTGCAAAATTGCCTCTGTAACACAAAATAATACCATTTCCTTAACATGCCCAGTTCACTGTTGTTTAAAAACCTATGCGATTGACTCCGACAGTTTATTCTAATGGCATAAGTGAGATTGTGTTAATGCACTATTAACGTGTATACACTTAGACAGCCTAAGCTATATTCTTACGAACATTGGACAGAAAAAAAAAAAACAGAAAAAAAAAAACAGAAAAATGTCATTGACGATGTTGACTTTCATGAACCGCTTATTGAGTCAAAAATACGCAGAAAACAACGTTCGAAGTTGGACAGACTGAAAATTTTCGTCTAATTTACGAACAAGTTGTGCAGAATCTGTCAAAATGTATAAAACCACCATTCATGCATGCTCTTTCACGATGAACGATGCTTTCGGTCCGAAACCACTCGCAATCATCCGACTTGCACACTCTTTAATCCTTTCTCACCACAATGATCCTATTTAATGTTTACTTAGCCAAAGTTTACCACGTTCGTATCATTTTAATGTTCGTAACCTTTTGGACAGAATCCACAAACTTACCCACATTCGTCGAAATCCGTGAAATCCTGTTAAAGGTCCCGTATTCACAAGATGTAAAATAAGTCTCTGATGTCTCCAGAGTGTGTATGTGAAGTTTCAGCTCAAAATACCCAACAGATCATTTTTTACAACATGTTTAAATTGTCATTTTTTGGGGCTCAGAAAAACGAGCTGTTTCAGTGTGTGCCCTTTAAATGCAAATAAGCTGCTGCTGGACGACCCTGGGGGCGGAGCTTCATGAGCTCGCGCTCAGTCTCTCAGGACAAATGCATCTCACGGAAGGATGATAATATCAGAAACTCTCAGTAACGGTGTTCATTTCGAGTCGGACAATAATGCCTACAGACTCAGAGTGCTGTATAGAGATGAAACAGGTATAGTTTAGTAGTTTAATTACGGTTATTATAACGGATTTGTCATCTGCTTGTATGTATCCATTATGTATAGCCTACAAGTCTGCTGTCTGAATGATGATCAAGCATATACTGATGAGTTTAATAAAGTTTATTGTACATCACACAAAAGATGAAGCGTCAGTTTTACTTCAGAAAATCACCGTAAGAGCTGAGTAAACACAGTAAGTTATTAGAAGTGCGCAAGTACATAAACGAATTTCGGTAGAGTTGAGGGAGCATTCCTGTGGGCGGAGGTTAGTCTAAACACGGTTCTAGTGACGTCATTAAAGAAGGAAGTAGAGGGATGTAGTCCAAACGGGCCGTTCACTGTAGGCGACTTCTGTTAAATAAAATATCTCGCTTGGCATTGAACTTTGAGCTTTATCATTTTACAGATATTATTTATGCTCTAACAGCAACATTACACACTAACTAAAGTTTGAAACATGGGATCACGAAGAACGGGACCTTTAACTCTTCCTCCCGCGCAGAGCGACCGTAACCTAGACAATCTTATTTCTGACATGAGAACCGTTGAGACATTAGGAGATGGAAATTCAGCGTCAGAATAAAATGTACGAGCGTTATGATTTTTGGACAGAAAATCTCGGCCCCTGTTTTATCCAAATTTATTAACAATTTATCATGTAGCAACGCATAAGAATTTAACCCACACAAGATGTTTTTATCGTTTTGCTACTGATAGAATTACATAGAAAAATTATATCTCTGCTTCCTTTAGAATCATATTTTAACGTGCGTAACTGCTTGGACAGAAAGTGTAACGAACGTTAGTAAATGTTTCCATTGCATCGTGGTGGATTAAGGGAATTATACTTTCAGTGTTAGTAGTAGTATTTTGTAGAAGACACACTAAAATAAATGTTATGTGCCAAAATTCAGGATTTTATTAAAGGAAATGAAAGAAATGACTTAGGAAAAATCCAGATGCACTGAATGTCCCACCCTGACATCCGCATTTTCTGGTGACGGAAATAAAATAAAGTCTCATTACACGATAATGCCAAGGCTTAGTGGGATAAAAGTAACTTTATTATTTCTTACATCTATCTTTAACAAAATAGTGAACTAAAAATAAAAAAATGACAACAACTGGGTATTATTCAATCTATATTGTTCATTACACCCCTTGTGGACAGAAACTGTGGAATCGCCCTAATGCCGAGCCCTGTCTCCTCGGTTAAAACCCTAAACACATAATGTCCACTCAGGGACAGCTGAATACTTCTTTAAAAAAACACACATTTCAAATCTGGTCTTTCTAAGAGCAATAAAACACACAGGGAAAAAATCCTGGCTGAGGTTGTCATGATCATGCATGAAAGGGTTATTAACCCCATTAACCCAGCAATGAAAGGAGGATTATTTATATATGAACTCCTGTGGTGAAGGCAGCATGGAAGTTGCTCACTGTATTAAGGCTGTAAAGTGATAAATTAAGAATATAAAGACCCTCACCATGGTTCTATAACCATTTTTCTTCCTTTAATAAAAGGAGTTTCATGGACAGAAAGTGTTTCCAGGGTCCAGCTCATGTGGGGTGTGTGTTTGAAGGTATGTCGCTGTTACAGTGTGTGTGTTTACTTGAATTATACTTCATCTTCAGACCAGATGTCCTGGTTTGCAGAAGCACATCTACAAGGGGAGATCTGAGGACAGTATCACACTGAGTGAAGACCTGGGTCTATGTCTTCTAATGAATCAGTTTTTTTTTGTTGTATTAATTGAATAAAAACATAAAATAAAAAAGCAATAATATTACAAGAAAGGATTATCAAATAATAACGGTCTGTTATAACTCTGCATAGCATGAAAAGCGCTGATGACGTGTAATTTGTGGTATGGAAATACAGGTGCTGGTCATAAAATTAGAATATCATCAAAAAGTTGATTTATTTCAAGAATTCAACTTAACAGGTGAAACTAATATATTATATAGACTCATTACATGCAAAGTGAGATATGTCAAGCCTTTATTTGTTATAATTTTGATGATTATGGCTTACAGCTTATGAAACCCACGAAATCAAAATCCCAGAAAATTTGAATATTACATGAAATCACACAGTAATTACACAGTGATACCATGGTCATTGAACCAGGTTTTGGTTATTTTGGCAGTGTGGGCAGGTGCAAATCCTGCTGGAGAATGAAGTCAGCATCTCCATAAAGCTTGTCTGCTGAAGGAAGCATGAAGTGCTCTGGAAATGTCCTGGTAGACGGCTGCGTTGAGTGGACAGCACAGTGGACCAACACCAGCCGATGACATGGCTCCCCAAACCAACACAGACTGTGGAAACTTCACACTGGACTTCAAGCATCTTGGATTGTGTGCCTCTCCATTCTTCCTCCAGACTCTGGGACCTTGGTTTCCAAATGAGATGCAAAATTTGCTCTCATCAGAAAAGAGGACTTTGGTCCACTGTGCTTTATTAAATCCAGAGTCAACGCAGCCGTCTACCAGGACATGTCCAGAGCACTTCATGCTTCCTTCAGCAGACAAGCTTTATGGAGATGCTGACTTCATTCTCCAGCAGGATTTGCACCTGCCCACACTGCCAAAATAACCAAAACCTGGTTCAATGACCATGGTATCACTGTGTAATTACTGTGTGATTTCATGTAATATTCTAATTTTCTGGGATTTTGATTTTGTGGGTTTCATAAGCTGTAAGCCATAATCATCAAAATTATAACAAATAAAGGCTTGAAATATCTCACTTTGCATGTAATGAGTCTATATAATATATTAGTTTCACCTGTTAAGTTGAATTCTTGAAATAAATCAACTTTTTGATGATATTCTAATTTTATGACCAGCACCTGTACATGTTGACTGGCAGGTAGAACATAATTTTCCTTGCATTTCGGACCGCATATTTTTGAGTACTGAGACTTCCACAGAAGATATACATGTTTTAATATTTTTATCACTTCTATTATTGATTGCTATCAGGATATGAAGAGAGTTTTAGTCTAGGCTACCCATTATAACAAAAAAGTGTTTATAAACTTATTGTCTAACTTACCCTACTTCCTTGTTTACTTGGAGAGTGCATCTAATGATAAACTGGCTAATTAATGGCTGTAATCATGAAATAAAACATAACATGGAACACAATGACAAACTATCGGGCATAAATGAACAGGTATTTTTAAAGGAGAACTCCGGTCAATTTTAACATTGAGCTCATTTTTTTGTACATTTGGAGTGCTGTCAATACAGAGAACAACGACAAAAATCGGTGTTGCCTACACCGTGTTATTCTCTTTTTAAAATGTGCACCCTGTTGACTTCAATGGGGCAAGTTTTAAACCTGCTTTTAGCCTCTTAACATCCTTGATGTGTCATTACAAGTGCACAGGTCATGTGAGTGATTCCTTCAGAGTGAACACGAGTGAATCTGACTGCAGTAGATGTGAAAGATATGAATAAAAATGATGTTAATTCAGCCAGCGCACATACCTGTATTTACATCCTGTTTTCGGTTGAAGTCCACAGTAGTCGATTGCCGAGTTCCTGCTCGTGATCGTACGTACTAAACCTATGCGCGTGAACTCGACAATCGATTACTGTGGACTTCAGCCGAAAACAGGATGTAAACACAGGTATGTGCGCTGGCTGAATAAACATCATTTTTATTCATATCTTTCACATCTACTGCAGTCAGATTCACCCGTGATCACTCTGAAGGAATCACTCACATGACCTGTGCACTTGTAATGACACATCAAGGATGTTAAGAGGCTAAAAGCAGGTTTAAAACTGGCCCCATTGAAGTCAACAGGGTGCAAATTTTAAAAAGAGGATAACACGGTGTAGGCAACACCAGGGGCGGAGCGGGGGGGTGGCTAATTGGGCTTAAGCCCCGAATGTTTTGTCAAAAGCCCAGAATCTTTTAGGTTTTTTAAAATAACTTAAACTTTGTTTCATTTCCTCTCAGTCTTTCTGACTGGAGCGGCAAAAAATGAAACACAAGCTCTATTACCGTGCGTGGTGGCGGACGGCAATGCATCGCGCATCACTCAGCTTGTTTGCCAACTACCAATAAAAACTAACGAACGTCGTTGTCATCAGGGGCTGGCGGGCTGTTGTATGTTTCACCGGCGTCGTAGCGAGCTTACTGGCTAACCGGCTGAAGTTAATATGGACATATCAAAGTTTTTTATACGGAACACTAACAGTAAACCTCACCGGCCGGAGAGAGATTCAGAAGCAGCGTAAGAACCGCGGACAATGTTGATATGATGTAGCCTAATGATGTTTACACCAAATTCCAATTTTACCTATGTAGGCTTACTTAAAAATAGTCAGATAATGGTTGCCTCTTTTTAGTTGCCAGAGGTGAAAATGAGTCATCCTTAACATTTTTGGAGTTTTGGATTCACTACAGCTGGAGAACAATTAAATACAAAATACGTTGTAGGCTCTACTGGGTGATTTTTTTTTTTTTTTTTTTTTTTTTTTTTTTTTTTCAGATAGTGTATAGATTTTTAGGCATTCTATTATCTAAAACAGCCTGAAAAATAGTGCATTTAGCTGACGTAAATGGGAAAAAAATCTCCACGGGGGAGTATGCCCCCGGACCCCCCTAGGTTTGGGCTAAGGCCCGAATGTTTACATCGTCTGGCTCCGCCCCTGGGCAACACCGATTTTTGTCGTTGTTCTCTGTACTGACTGCACTCCAAATTTACAAAAAAATGAGCTCAATGTTAAAATTGTTCTCCTTTAGTTCTCCTTTATAACATATCCTTTAATAAAACCATGGTAAGTTTCGTTAGGGTAGAGATGTTATTGTTAGCTCCGCCCATTCACCGAAAATCTAACGGCACCCCTGTAGCTCCGCCCCTTTAAAGTTCGCGCAATATTCCTTGACATGAAAGGTGATTTATGCATAAAAAGTAATTCAAATCAATTTAATGTAATGAAATATAACCTATTTTCCAAGTACGTTCAATTTATTGACTGTTTACAGAAAGAAACAACCATTTATTGTTGTCCGTTACACTCGCAGTGCAGTGCGAGTCTGTCCGCTAGGTGTCGCCGTTCCTCCAGTGTGATCCCAGATCTGGCGCTTCTGTCTCGGGTCTCGGCTCGCTCAACCCGCCGCCATTTTGAATCCGAATCGCTCACACTACACCCGCTCTAAACTGGAACTATGCCGCGGGGCCGGCCGCGAAAACAGAGGGTTAAAGATGACAGCGAAACCGGTAAAGTCAACCGCAGTCTCCCAAATAAAACCCTCACACCATGAACTGTTTGTCTAAGTGCGTAGTGCATGTCTAAAATGGGGCAGAAGAGTAGAGAAAGCCATTTGAAGCGCGTGTATATAGTCCCCGGATATAGTATTGCTCTGTGAGTGTGTGTGTGTGTTGCTGCAGGAGTGATTGCGGCGGAATGATATTAATAACACGCTCGTGTGCTGCAGATTGAGAGAATGCTCCTCTCACACACTTCAGATGTCACTCGCCTGCACTAGAGAAACATGTACACTTAATTAAAGCGCTTTTTGAGCTGATCCGCATCGATGCTAATGTTAGCTAAAGCTTCCGTACATCAGTGAGGAGGGCTGGAACTAGTCGAGCTGTCGTGTTAGCGGTGTTTACAGTCTATTCTGGGGATAATGTACAGATGCTGGGATGATTCCTCATGCTGTTGACACTGTGTTTTATTGATTTGAAGAATAACCAGATCGGTGTAATGTGTACTTGCTCTCCAGACTTTACTAGCTGAACAAAACCTTCATTAAAAGACAGTTCTCTGGTCAGCCGAATGGTTGTTTTTCTGCCTTTAGCAGGTTTACTATGGTACTTTGTTAGTAAACCACGTATTTAGCCTGTAACTTTAACAGTTGAGGTAACCAGCAGCTGGCATTGTTGATTGTTATATTATATAAAATGTAATAGTAGCATAATTTGAACAGCTAGGCTATGTTAAGATTGTGTCTTAAGAACTAGTTTGTCCCACTAGCAGTTAACCCAGGTGTAATCAATATCACTTTTTGGAGTCAAATTATACCAATCTACCTTTTTATGTTACTAATGTTATAAAGTTTTGACCAATCTTGAAGAAAAAAATTAATACAATTAATTTAAGACTAGTCTGAACAACAGTTTATGCAACTGGTCACTGCTGAAGTAACTTTGCAAAACTTTTAATAACATTGATGGAAAGTCACAAAAATATCTATTAAAGCTGCAGGTGATTTATTAACATTGCAAGTAGTTTTCATTCATGTGTTAAAAAAGACAGTCAAAGACCACCATCACGGCAATAAATGCACTGAATTAAAATGATTTTATTGTCCTCAAAACTCCATGTTGTGCATGACCGTTAAACTCCAACCACATTATTTTCCCTGGCTATCTAAATAATATAACATATACAATTGATGTCTATGAATGATGATATTATAAGACATTTCTGGGAAACACGTGAGTAATGTAGCTTCTGAAGGGCATTATATAAGATAACAAACAAACAAACAAAAATAGATCCTTCACCGAACATAGGCCCTAGTTGAAGTTTGATCCAAATTACTCAGTGCATGTAGAACATATAAGACACTTATTTTATCACTTTTTCTCCATAACTGTATTGCCTGACCATGGTGAAATTGTTGAGAAACCAAAAACCAAGATTGGTAACAATCATATGAAACCCCTAGGAGGACGGAGTAGCCTATATAAAAATATATGACTGTCAGCCCGAATGTTGATTGGCTAGATGAGAACTATTTAATCTATACATGAAATAGTTCTTTATACATTTTAAGGCACCCAAAAGCCACTGACACCTTGAAACTAAACTAAAGTACAAAGAATTCACAGCTATCTTTACAATAGTGTTCTCGTTAGGCCTCATTTGTTATTGTGGCTGCAAATCTTGCACTTAAATGTATTTTCATAATAAAAGTGATTCCAGCAATCACGGTGTTTTTGGACGGTATGCCATTCAGACGGGAGAGCTATTCACTTTAGTCAAACTTTTCGCTTTATAGTTCTGGGGCCGGTTGCACCAGCTGTGCGTAAGTTACAAATTAGCCAAGTTTTGACGTAGTTGGACACTAAGTTAAGACTTACGCACTCCTAAATATTTTTGCGTTGCACCATTAAACTTAGTTGAAGCATAACTCTACGTATAAACTAAATATTTAAATATTTAATATTTATCAGGAGTAACGGTTGGAATAAAATATCAGACAGACTGAACTGCATCAATAAGCTCTTCTTTTACCTGACAGACTTCAATTCTTTAGACATAGGCTATATGATAATGCTGACATTACACTCGCTTACATTTTAAGAGAGAGAACATTATGTGAAAAGATTACTTTGTTAGCGGCTCTTTAACACAAACCCGTCCTAAACAGCGCGCCGCTGTGAGCATCGGTCCGTGTTGTGCATGTCAAATATCAGTCATAATCAATAAACGTAATTTCTTATGTTTTTTGTACACTGTAAAAAATTTCTAGCCTCTCCAAGTCAAAATTTTCTAGTGACTGATAACATCTAAATTTTTAAATTGGCCCAAGTGCAATTCTTGTTGCAATAGTCTGTTAACATTGGCTCAATGAGAAATAATACGTCAGACTAATTGAAAAATGTAGATGTAACCAGTCACTAGAAAATTTTGACTTGGGGATGTAATTTTAATTTACAGTGTATCAATATTTATTTATCCTTATTAATTTAATTTCAAATACAGTTTCTGAATGTTATTTATAAAAACACTTCTGTTATTCATGATCAAGTAGGCTATCGTATTTAATGGAAACTTATTTTTACCGTTAGTAACGTGAGGCAAAAGAAGTTAGAATGAAGGATGAACTGAAATTCACGGCATTTCAACACAACTTCTGCTCACGTTTGAAGGCTGCTATTGGATCATCGAGGCTAAACGTCATATTATGTGACTATGCATTACGGAGAGCTTACGACCTGCTAACAACGTTCTGCCTTACGAACAAATGGTGCAACGGAACAAAGTACAGAGTTAGTTAAAACTATCTAGTAGTTACTAAGCCTCTAGTGTGGACTTTACATTCCAACTTAAGAAAGAACTTACGAACGGCTGGTGCGACCCTACCCTGGAGTCTGAATGCCATACTTTCCTAACTCTAACCAATCAGACCTCAAGGTCCCGCCCAAAATACTGCAGTGACCAATCAGACCTCAAGGTCCCGCCCAAAATACTGCAGTAACCAATCAGACCTCAAGCTCCCGCCCAAAATACTGTCATAACCAATCAGACCTCAAGCTCCCGCCCAAAATACTGCAGTAACCAATCAGACCTCAAGGTCCCGCCCAAAATACTGCAGTGACCAATCAGACCTCAAGCTCCCGCCCAAAATGCTGCAGTAACCAATCAGACCTCAAGCTCCCGCCCAAAATACTGTCATAACCAATCAGACCTCAAGCTCCCGCCCAAAATACTGCCCAAAATACTGCAGTAACCAATCAGACCTCAAGCTCCCGCCCAAAATACTGCAGTAACCAATCAGACCTCAAGCTCCCGCCCAAAATACTGCAGTAACCAATCAGACCTCAAGCTCCCGCCCAAAATACTGCAGTAACCAATCAGACCTCAAGCTCCCGCCCAAAATACTGTCATAACCAATCAGACCTCAAGCTCCCGCCCAAAATATTGCAGTAACCAATCAGACCTCAAGCTCCCGCCCAAAATGCTGCAGTAACCAATCAGACCTCAAGCTCCCGCCCAAAATACTGTCATAACCAATCAGACCTCAAGCTCCCGCCCAAAATATTGCAGTAACCAATCAGACCTCAAGCTCCCGCCCAAAATGCTGCAGTAACCAATCAGACCTCAAGCTCCCGCCCAAAATACTGCAGTAACCAATCAGACCTCAAGCTCCCGCCCAAAATACTGTCATAACCAAT
This sequence comes from Squalius cephalus, assembly GCA_022829025.1. Taxonomy (NCBI): domain Eukaryota; kingdom Metazoa; phylum Chordata; class Actinopteri; order Cypriniformes; family Leuciscidae; genus Squalius; species Squalius cephalus. The sequence continues at coordinate 37,731,089 of CM040803.1, read as the reverse complement.
CAGACCTCAAGCTCCCGCCCAAAATACTGCAGTAACCAATCAGACCTCAAGCTCCCGCCCAAAATACTGCAGTAACCAATCAGACCTCAAGCTCCCGCCCAAAATACTGCAGTAACCAATCAGACCTCAAGCTCCCGCCCAAAATACTGTTGTAACCAATCAGACCTCAATCTCACCTCAATCTCCCGCCCAAAATACTGCAGTAACCAATCAGACCTCAAGCTCCCGCCCAAAATACTGTCATAACCAATCAGACCTCAAGCTCCCGCCCAAAATACTGCAGTAACCAATCAGACCTCAATCTCCCGCCCAAAATACTGTCATAACCAATCAGACCTCAAGCTCCCGCCCAAAATACTGCCCAAAATACTGCAGTAACCAATCAGACCTCAAGCTCCCGCCCAAAATACTGCAGTAACCAATCAGACCTCAAGCTCCCGCCCAAAATACTGCAGTAACCAATCAGACCTCAAGCTCCCGCCCAAAATACTGCAGTAACCAATCAGACCTCAAGCTCCCGCCCAAAATACTGCAGTAACCAATCAGACCTCAAGCTCCCGCCCAAAATACTGTTGTAACCAATCAGACGTCAATCTCACCTCAATCTCCCGCCCAAAATACTGCAGTAACCAATCAGACCTCAAGCTCCCGCCCAAAATGCTGTCATAACCAATCAGACCTCAAGCTCCCGCCCAAAATACTGCAGTAACCAATCAGACCTCAATCTCCCGCCCAAAATACTGTCATAACCAATCAGACCTCAAGCTCCCGCCCAAAATACTGCAGTAACCAATCAGACCTCAAGCTCCCGCCCAAAATACTGCAGTAACCAATCAGACCTCAAGCTCCCGCTCAAAATACTGCAGTAACCAATCAGACCTCAAGCTCCCGCCCAAAATACTGCAGTAACCAATCAGACCTCAAGCTCCCACCCAAAATACTGCAGTAACCAATCAGACCTCAAGCTCCCGCCCAAAATACTGTTGTAACCAATCAGACCTCAATCTCACCTCAATCTCCCGCCCAAAATACTGCAGTAACCAATCAGACCTCAAGCTCCCGCCCAAAATACTGCAGTAACCAATCAGACCTCAAGCTCCCGCCCAAAATACTGTCATAACCAATCAGACCTCAAGCTCCCGCCCAAAATACTGCCCAAAATACTGCAGTAACCAATCAGACCTCAAGCTCCCGCCCAAAATACTGCAGTAACCAATCAGACCTCAAGCTCCCGCCCAAAATACTGCAGTAACCAATCAGACCTCAAGCTCCCGCCCAAAATACTGCAGTAACCAATCAGACCTCAAGCTCCCGCCCAAAATACTGTTGTAACCAATCAGACCTCAATCTCACCTCAATCTCCCGCCCAAAATACTGCAGTAACCAATCAGACCTCAAGCTCCCGCCCAAAATACTGCAGTAACCAATCAGACCTCAAGCTCCCGCCCAAAATACTGTTGTAACCAATCAGACCTCAATCTCACCTCAATCTCCCGCCCAAAATACTGCAGTAACCAATCAGACCTCAAGCTCCCGCCCAAAATACTGCAGTAACCAATCAGACCTCAAGCTCCCGCCCAAAATGCTGCAGTGACCAATCAGACCTCAAGCTCCCACCCAAAATGCTGCAGTAACCAATCAGACCTCAAGCTCCCGCCCAAAATACTGCAGTAACCAATCAGACCTCAAGCTCCCGCCCAAAATACTGTCATAACCAATCAGACCTCAAGCTCCTGCCCAAAATACTGCAGTAACCAATCAGACCTCAAGCTCCCGCCCAAAATACTGCAGTAACCAATCAGACCTCAATCTCCCTCCCAAAATACTGCAGTAACCAATCAGACCTCAAGCTCCCGCCCAAAATACTGCAGTAACCAATCAGACCTCAAGCTCCCGCCCAAAATACTGCAGTAACCAATCAGACCTCAAGCTCCCGCCCAAAATACTGCAGTAACCAATCAGACCTCAAGCTCCCGCCCAAAATACTGCAGTAACCAATCAGACCTCAAGCTCCCGCCCAAAATACTGCAGTAACCAATCAGACCTCAATCTCCCGCCCAAAATACTGCAGTAACCAATCAGACCTCAAGCTCCCACCCAAAATACTGTTGTAACCAATCAGACCTCAATCTCCCGCCCAAAATACTGCAGTAACCAATCAGACCTCAAGCTCCCGCCCAAAATACTGCAGTAACCAATCAGACCTCAAGCTCCCGCCCAAAATACTGTTGTAACCAATCAGACCTCAAGCTCCCGCCCAAAATACTGCAGTAACCAATCAGACCTCAAGCTCCCGCCCAAAATGCTGCAGTAACCAATCAGACCTCAAGCTCCCGCCCAAAATGCTGCAGTAACCAATCAGACCTCAAGCTCCCGCCCAAAATGCTGCAGTGACCAATCAGACCTCAAGCTCCCGCCCAAAATACTGCAGTAACCAATCAGACCTCAAGCTCCCGCCCAAAATGCTGCAGTAACCAATCAGACCTCAAGCTCCCGCCCAAAATACTGCCCAAAATACTGCAGTAACCAATCAGACCTCAAGCTCCCACCCAAAATACTGCAGTAACCAATCAGACCTCAAGCTCCTGCCCAAAATACTGCAGTAACCAATCAGACCTCAAGCTCCCGCCCAAAATACTGCAGTAACCAATCAGACCTCAATCTCCCGCCCAAAATACTGCAGTAACCAATCAGACCTCAAGCTCCCGCCCAAAATTATTCAGAGCTTATTCAATGAAAAACAACAAACAAATTTCATGATGCCTTTTATTTTGTTATGAATTATTAACATTTTTATGTACAGGTGTTTGTAAACTGAGGATCACTGTATGGTTGAGATTTGAGCCCAGGATGTATCGACACTAAACAGAAACTATATTACCGGAATAACATCATTCAGTTGTTAAAAGTGTTTTCCAGATCATGCTTTTCTGTCCTCTGTCCTCATTGGCTGTCTTCTGTCCTCTGTCCTCATTGGCTGTCCTCTGTCCTCTGTCCTCATTGGCTGTCTTCTGTCCTCTGTTCTCATTGGCTGTCTTCTGTCTTCTGTCCTCATTGGCTGTCTTCTGTCCTCTGTCTTCATTGGCTGTCTTCTGTCCTCTGTCTTCATTGGCTGTCTTCTGTCTTCTGTCCTCATTGGCTGTCTTCTGTCCTCTGTCTTCATTGGCTGTCTTCTGTCTTCTGTCCTCATTGGCTGTCTTCTGTCCTCATTGGCTGTCCTCTGTCCTCATTGGCTGTCTTCTGTCCTCATTGGCTGTCTTCTGTCCTCTGTCCTCATTGGCTGTCTTCTGTCTTCTTCAGACGGAGGTCCGGGAGCCGGCTCAGAGAGCCAGAAGCAGGCCGAGAACAAATGTAATATTTGCTCCCAGAATTATCCCAGTGAGAGTCAACTTCAGAGACACCTGCGAGAGCATGAGGTCAACGACAAGGCAAGAGACCGCACTTCATCATCACCACCATCATCATCATCATCATCACACCAGATCTGAGACAGGACCATATCATTCAACACATGTTTCTTGAACAGGCTCATAAAGCCAAGCTGTCTAATAATGGTGTGAATGATCAGTAACTGGTTCATAACTCAATCAAATGTCAAATGTTAATCAAATGTTCTTCTGGGTTTACACTTTAATAGCAATGGATTTACATTACTTTTATAGTCCTTGATTACAGGGTTTTAAAAAATCTGTCTTTATTCGCAAATAGCAATTTCTACTTGATGAATATTTTAGAACTCAACATAATAACTAGAAAAAAATTCAATTCACTATGAAAAGTGACTTTTAGGTCTATAAATCACACTTTTAAAATGCCCTCATGTACCTGTGCCCTAGAGAGTGCAGTTCTTGTGGGAACGAATAATGAACACGCCAGCGGACAGCGTGAAGCTGTTTGAGCTCGTTTTATAGCTTTTGAATCCTCTCCAGCACTGATTCACACGCTCACATTAGACACTGACTCTCACTTCTGATACACCAGTTTCTCTTCATTCTCCACAAGGGAAAAAGCTGTAATGTTTATAAACAGATTACAGATTTTATGAACATTAGACATATACATATGAAGTTTCAGAATGCTTGTGTATGTAAACCTGTCTAATGTTCTCAGCGCATTGTAACAAACAACGAAAAGAGTTTATTAGTCACGCTTCCATTACAGATTTGCTCAAAACTTTTACGATATTTTCTAAATATCGATAAAATACTATTTCGAAATGACGCCGTTTCCATTTACCAATTTTTTTTCCAGTTATGCGAATAAAACAAAAAATGTTTTCCTCTCGCGATAAGTCATTCCAGACATCATGGCGATGGATGTTGGTATGTTTATAGAACTAGCCATTATTATAATGGAAGGAGACGTAGGTGTTATCCAGGCATTACTGGCCGGGAAAGCCCCTTATACTGGGAGCCGCTCGCATGAGGAGTTTCTGCCTGTTTCTCCCTCAGATCTGCTTCAAGATCTTTGATCAATTGTGGCATTTCTTTGTTGTTTAGAATCAAGTATTCCCATGATACTTTTGTCTTTAACGAGTTTAATAGAGATCTCTGCCTCATCTTCTGTGCAAACACTCCGCCCCATCTTTAAAGAACGTTCGTCAGGTGACTGTAAATGCGGAAAAACTGTTTCCACTGCAGGTTTGTGAAATATTCCTTTTTCTGAAAAACCACCTCATGCGAGCGTAAATGAGATATATGAGAGTTTTTGCGAAATGTACGTGTTTCCATTGGGCGTATTTTCAATTTCAATGTGCGCAATTTGAAGGGTGATGGAAACGTGGATTTTTGTATTATGTATTAGTCCTGTTTTGGTAGAAAGACTCAGAATAATAAAGGTTTTATTGGCATTGATGGTTCCATGAAGAACCTTTAACATCCATGGAATCTTTCCATTCCACAAAATATTCTATATAGAGTAAAAAGGTTCTTTAGATTATTAAACACAAAGAAAACAATGGTTCTTTTAAGAACTGATCACTGGAAGGTTCTTTGGGGAGCAGAAATGGTTCTCCTACTTTGTTTTTCAGAGTGTAATGAATGTGTTTGTCATGAACTGCTGATAACGTGCTGTTCCTCACTTCTCCTGTACGCAGCCGTATCGGTGTGACCAGTGTCCGGTGTCCTTTAATGTGGAGTACAATCTCAACCTTCACAAGTCCACTCACGCCACCAGCGAGGCCAAATGCCCCGTGTGCCACAAGAAGTTCTCCAGAGTGGCCAGTCTGAAGGCTCATGTCATGGTCCATGAGAAAGAAGAGGTCGGTAGCTTCATCTTCCCTCCTGTTCTGTAGCAAATCCTTCCCCCGCGGGTCAAAATGACCCGAAGCCATAAAAGTATACTAAATTATTATTATAATTTTTTTTTTATATATATTTTTTTAATGCAATTTTTTTGGAGATTTTTATATATTTAATTTACCTTTAAATTTCTAGATTTGATCAATAAATAATAAATAAATTGTAATTTAGTAAATTAAGCACATTCCTCACATTCTTTCAACTTAAATTCAAAATAACTCACAATTTCATGCGTAACCCTTTTTATTCAGCTCTACATATCTTACATCGGGAGTCTTTGCAGACCTCTTGTGGAAATAAAATAATATTTCATGACTCTAGATGGCCTTATATGTCTATATGGAGTAAATGAGCTGTTCCTCTGGGTCCTAAAGTCAGTTCGCTTCAGTATGCATTCAGATACACATGTAGACATTATACAATCATTTTTTGGTAAAGTTTTAGCATTTTTAGTTTGAGTTTTGAGCATTTTTTATTTGAACTTTGAGCATTTTTAGGTTTTTCTATGTGTACTGAAGCATTTCTCGCAGTCCATTCATTCCTAAGGGGGTCAGATTGACCCGTGATGGAAGGATTTGTTACTAAATTTCAACCACAAAACTCCTCGAATCCATAAAAAAAAAAAGTGTATTCGTGGTCAACACTCAATTTAACAAAGGGAAGGATGAGGGTTAATTAATTTCACTGGAAGCTTCTTGAGGACCTGAACCTTTGGTTACCTGATCTCTTCTTCATCATCATCATCAGTGGCGTGTGCTCTGTGTCGCCAGAACTTCCTGTGCTCGGAGTGTGGAGACGAGTTTATCCTGCAGAGTCAGCTCTCTGTGCATCTGGAGGAGCACCGGCAGGAGCTCAGCGGGAGCAGCACACACTCCTGCAGGACCTGCGGCCGAGAGTTCCCCACGCACAGCCAGCTCCGCGAGCACCTGAGGAGCCACGCCAAGACCAGGTGTGTGCACAAGACAAAGGTTCCCGCAGCACTTCTGCATGCAGACACAGTTGATGTAGTGTAAAAGGAAAGATTTGTTCAAATGAGTCTGGTGAACATTGGGAAGATGGGAAGTTATGCTAATTTGGAACAACATGAGGATTAGTAAATCATTTTCATTTTTGCACAAACTAAACTTTCAGGGATGAGCGAGTCATTTGTGCACGAAAACAAAAGTTAATGGTACTATGAAAACAAGCTGCAAAATGTCTCGTTTTGAACCTCCTCGACCTGTCCTGAGTAGATCAGCACTAGATCCCTGATCACTTCAGCCTGATCTCACCAGACGCAATAAAAGGGTCTTTTCCATTGTCCTAACCTGGAAAAACAACCATAAAAAAATGACAAGGATAATCTCAGATACGGATTATGTGCTTTATTTAATGTTAAAAGCGTCTAATGTGTTTTTGAATATCATTTATAGCTGTAATGAAAGCAACAATGGATAATTCACATCAGATTTTGAAAATAAATTAAACAAGAATGATCAAACTGAGAACAAACAAGTGTATCCATTTGGTTTGCGAGTGCAGTGCGCTTACAGAGAGACTCCACCCACACGCTCCTCTGATTGGCTGAGTTTTGATTTGGTTGCGAGTGCAGTGCACTTACAGAGAGACTCCGCCCACACGCTCCTCTGATTGGCTGAGTTTTGATTTGGTTGAGAGTGCAGTGCGCTTACAGAGAGACTCCGCCCACACGCTCCTCTGATTGGCTGAGTTTTGATTTGGTTGAGAGTGCAGTGCGCTTACAGAGAGACTCCGCCCACACGCTCCTCTGATTGGCTGAGTTTTGATTTGGTTGAGAGTGCAGTGCGCTTACAGAGAGACTCCGCCCACACGCTCCTCTGATTGGCTGAGTTTTGATTTGGTTGAGAGTGCAGTGCGCTTACAGAGAGACTCCGCCCACACGCTCCTCTGATTGGCTGAGTTTTGATTTGGTTGAGAGTGCAGTGCGCTTACAGAGAGACTCCGCCCACACGCTCCTCTGATTGGCTGAGTTTTGATTTGGTTGCGAGTGCAGTGAATGGTTTGTAAATGGTAACACGTAAAATCTGTGCATCATATCCGAAACAACTGAGAATCACACACACCAATCACAACATCTGCTAGGAAGAGAGCAACATGTGCCCTAAACTCAGCTCAGGTCATGTCCAGGTCACTTCTGCATGTGTGGATGAAGTCAGATGTCCTGTGTGTGCCGCCTCCGCTCTGTTGCTCACTGTCTGATCCTCCATTATCTTCAGGCCGATCCTAACGAGCTCGAGGAACTACAAGAACATCGACCGGAGAGGATTCAAGAACATCTGCCACCACTGCGGGAAGACCTTCAAGAAGCCCAGCCAGCTCGTGCGGCACATACGCATCCACACAGGTGTGTGTGTGTGTGTGTGTGTGTGTGCGCGTGTGTGTGTCTGAGCGTGTGTGTGTCTGAGCGTGTGTGTGTCTGAGCGTGTGTGTGTCTGAGCGTGTGTGTGTCTGAGCGTGTTTGTGTCTGAGCGTGTTTGTGTCTGAGCGTGTGTGTGTCTGTATTCTGCTGTGTGTGTGTCTGAGCCTGTGTGTGTGTTCCTGTGCTGCAGGTGAGAGGCCGTATAAGTGTTCTCACTGTGGGAAGGCGTTTAACCAGAAGGTGGTGCTGCAGACACACATGGGTCGGCACACCGGAGAGAAGCCTCACCTGTGTGTGCTGTGTCCCGCATCCTTCTCCCAGAAGGGGAACCTGCACTCACACGTGCAGAGAGTCCACTCTCAGGTAACACTTCTGCATTACCCAGCATTCCTGCAGCCCGTCAGCATGTGTGTGTGGCCCTAAAATTATACTTACGTTTTTTTGTCCAGAAAGCTTATTTCATTTCATTTTGATAAAAAAAATTCTATGCAAGTTTTTATTATTTTATTTACCTTTAAATTAGTACATTTGATCAATAAATAATAAATAAATAATAATTTAAGCACATTCCTCGCATTCTTTCAACCTCACAATTTCATGCGTAACCCTTTTAATGCAGCTCTAAATATCTTACATCGGGTACATCTTTGCAGACCTCTAGTGGAAATAAAATAATATAAAATAATATAAGATGATATTTCATGACTCTAGATGGCCTTATATCTCTATAGGGAGCAAATCAGCTGTTCCTCTGGGTCCTAAAGTCAGTTCCCTTCAGCATGCATTCAGATACACATGTAGACATTATAAAATAATTTAATAATTTTGATAAAGGTTTAGCATTTTTAGTTTGAACTTTGAGCATTTTTAGGTTTTTCTATGTGAACTGAAGCATTTCTCGCAGTCCATTCATTCCTAAGGGGGTCAGATTGACCCGTGATGGAAGGATTTGTTACAAAACTCCTCGATTCCATTAAAAATAAAAAAGTTTGTGTATTTGTGGTTCAAGTGCGACAAAACTCCTGTGGTCTTCTTGGACCCCTTTGATCAACACTCAATTTAAAAAATTGTTTTTTAAATGTACATTTTCCCCCAGGTCAAAATGATTTACATTTGCCTATTTATATCATCTCTATCGTATATCGTCTCACACTTATACTTCCCGTTCGATGTGGAAATCGTCTGCTGGCAATGTTTTTAGGAAAGTTAATGGCCAAATAAAATCACTGCAATAATCACAGTGTTGGTTTGTTTTATATTGCCACATCATAATACTATCTGGCTTACCCTTCGCTGGAGTGGGCCTGTTGCTGATGAGATCTGTGTTTCAGACGTCTGGTGCTCAGCTCTTCCGCTGTTTGGACTGTAGCTGCGTCTATAAGAAGCTTGGCAGCCTCAACGCTCACATCAGCAAAATGCACATCTCAGTGATGGAGGTGGAGGAGCCAGCAGCGCAGGTGAGACCAGTCTGAGATCATCTCCTCCCTAAAGAGGATTCACTGAGTACAGCATCGGCCTTTAGTGTGTGATGTTGCTGTGTGATCATGAAGAAGCTCCAGTTCTTCTCCTGAAACGCCTCCATTGTATCTTGAGATTCTTCCGGGAACGAACACGTCACAATATTCCTCATTATAATAATTCATGCGCAGAATAAAGGGGCGGGGCCTGGTTGAGTTAGTTAGTAGTGTGTTAAACTGGCGGTTATGGTAAGGGGCGGGACATTTCCCAAACACACTCGAAGCGCTCGACCAATCACAACACACTGCTCCACCCGACCAATCAGAGCACAGTGTGCTTTTCAGAAGGAGGGGCTTCATAGAGACAGGAAGTAAACAGAGCGTTACTGACAGACTGGGAAGAGAGGAGCCACAACAATGGAGAATATGAGGAGAATAATCAACATTACAGCAGGAAAACCTGCTCTAGTAGAGCCTGAACTACATCAAGGCATAGTAGATCCTCTTTAATGGAATATTTTCCATTCAACTCTTTCTCACCTTACTTGAAATTGTATTATATCCCTTCCTAACCCAGGTTTAACTGTAGTGTGAAAAGCGTGTTGATCTCATGTACACCAGCAGCTCACCTGTGAAGTCTGCCTCTGTGTTCCTGTGTTGTCCAGAAGGGGAATGCCAGGGTTGATCAGGGTCCCGAGGGTCCCGAGGGGTCAGAGGGCGTGACTGATGTCATCCAGCAGCTGCTGGAGCTCTCGGACCATGTGACCTCAGACAGCGCTCAGGCTCCTCCCCCTGGACAGGCCATCGGCACGCCCATCAATCAGGACATCCTACAGGTACAACACCTGTCCCAGTGAGAGAGAGAGATGTCATCATAGCAGTGGGCGTTTACATCGAAGTCTTAAAGGAGACACGCCCCCTTAAAGGGATAGTTCACCCAAAAATGAAAATTAGCCCATGATTTACTCTCCCTCAAGCCGTCCTAGGTGTATATGACATTCTTCTTTCAGACCAATACAATCAGAGTTATATTAAAAAAATGTCCTGGCTCTTCCAAGCTTTACAAGGGCAGTGCATGGCTGTATATTTTTTGAAGTCCATAAAAGTGCATCCATCCATCATAAAAGTGCATCTGTCCATCATTCAAGTCAAAGTCAAAGTACCTTTATTTTTGACCACAAGGGAAATTGGATTTGCAGCAAATGCTCCACATAAAACACATAAACATACAACAACACTCACCAACAAAACCAACCAGCAGAGAAGGAATTCACATTTAAGCCCAATGTACATAATGTATAATAAATAAATAAATAAAGTACAGGACACAATCAAGTGCAAAAATGCAACTTGTGCAAGTTAATATAAAGTGCTAAGTGCCATTAAGGTGCCTCACAGCTGACGGAATAAAAGATATATGCATCCTCTTTGTTCTGCAACTAGGAACTCGATAGCGCCGCTCAGAGGGCAAAAGCTCAAACTCTGTTCTAATGGGATGATCCTGTGAATGAGCTATAACTCTAACTTTCCTCTGGACCTGTTTTATGTATAACTCCCCTGGTTGAGCCTGACTTCTCCTGGAAATCTTACTCGCCACTTTGACCAGGCTATCAAGTCTGTTTTTATTTGTCAGGGAGAGGCTTCCAAACCAAGCAGCTATACAGAAAGATAAAACCGATTCAATAAAAGCATGATAAAACAAAGTCATCATTTCTGAAGAAACATTAAAAGTGTTCATTTTCCTAAGGAAGTACATTCTTTGTTGGATTTTCTTTGAGACAGCGTCAACCAAAGGTTCAAAACACAATCTGTTGTCTAAAATAACTCCAAGATATTTATATGTCTCCACAAGCTCAATGTCCGTGCCTTTAATAACGGTGACTGTAGGGGGAGGTGGTGTCCTGCGAAAGTCAATGACCATGTCCTTAGTTTTAGATACATTCAGCTGTAAAAAGGAACTATCACACCACTCTACAAAGTCACTAAGGACTGGCCCATGGTCCCGCTCATTCCCTGATAGCAGGCTGACAATAACAGAATCATCAGCAAACTTAAGTATGTATCTATCTTGGTACAAACTGCGACACTGGTTTGTGTACAGGATGTACAGGAGAGGAGACAGACAGCAACCTTGGGGGGAACCAGTGGATGTAAGAGTGACTTCAGATAGGGTGCTGTTTGCCCTCACACACTGGGATCTATCTGTTAAAAAAATCCAATAACCAGCCCACCAAATTCAAATCAAGGTTAAAATCGGCAATGAGTCTCTCAGCGAGCAGAAAGGGCTGAATAGTGTTAAAAGCAGAAGTAAAATCAACAAATAAAAGTCTGACATGAGTCTTTGCTCTATCCAGATGACTAAAAATAAAGTGCAGAAGTGTGATCACAGCATCCTCCACGCCCCTGCCAGACCTGTATGCAAACTGTAGTGGATCTAACTGATCTCCAACCTGCAGTAAGACAGCCTCTTTGATCATTTTCTCAAAGCTTTTCATAACCAATGAGGTCAAGGCTACAGGTCTAAAATCATTCAAGGATTTTGGGGAGCTGCACTTAGCTATAGGCACAATAATAGAATGTTTCCAACTTCTAGGGACTCTTTGTTGTGATAAAGACAAATTAAAAATGAACTGAAAGATATGACAGAGTTGATCTGCACATGTTCTTAATAATTGCCCACAAATATCATCTGGCCCCGGACTTTTTGATCTGGTGCGCCTGAAAATGTTAGCCACAGTACTACTGTCAACAGTAATTGATGGAGCTGCCTGTGTGATAGCCCTGAAACCTTCCATTTCATCATCAAAATCCAAATTGTTAAATCGAGAATAAAATACATTAAATTTATCAGCCAAATGTTTATCAGATGAAAAACCATCCAGGACAACTCTGTTAGCTTTATCATTAGACCCAATCAATGTTTTCATACCATTCCAGGTTTTCTTTAAATTATTACTTCTCAAATCTGCCTCAATTTTTTCCTTATACCTTAATTTAGCTTTTTTAATTTCAGCCCTGATCTCTTTTCTCACAGCCCTCTCTGCATACACATCACCTTCATTAAAAACAGTTTTTCGTTTGATTAGCAACTCTTTAATGTCCTTAGAGATCCACTGTTTGTTGTTTGGATACACCTTGACTTCCCTGCTCGGGAGAACAGAGTCTTTGCAAAAAGAGATGTAACTGCAGACAACGTCAGTAAGTTCATCAATATCAGAACAGGAGTCCTGAAACACTGTCCAATCTGTGCACTCAAAGCAGCCTTGTAGCGCTGATGAGCTGTCCTCCGACCAAACCTTCACCTGTTTCCTAACAGGTTTCTCCCTCCTCAACCCCGAGGTGTAGGCGGGTAAGAGGTGGACAGAGTTGTGGTCAGAGGCACCCAGCGCTGGCCCCGCCTTGGACGTATATGCGCCTTTAATGGAGCCGTAGCACAGGTCAAGAGTTTTATTACGACGTGTGGGGCATTTTACATACTGATAAAAGCTGTTCAGTGTTTTCTTTAAATTACAATGGTTAAAATCGCCGAGAATAAAATTAGGAGCAGCAGGGGAGATAGACTGAAGTTTGTTTACGGTTTTAAAAACAATGTCCGCGGCGGACTTGGCGTCAGCTTTGGGGTGGATATAAGCCACAGTCACAAAAATCTGGGGAAACTCTCTGGGGAGATAGTACGGCCGTAGTGACACAGACAACAGTTCGATGTCAGGGTGACAAATCCGCTCTCTCACAGTAAAATTGCTACACCATCTGCGATTTATGTACAGACAGACCCCACCGCCCAGCATTTTATGTGTCACCTCACTGTCCCGATCCAGGCGCAGAGGGGCTCCAAAGCCGCTGATCTCCAGTGCCGAGTCCGAATCCGACTCAGTGAGCCAAGTCTCTGTGAAAGCCATAAGACACGCATCCCTGTAATCCCGCAGATGCAAAACATTTGCCCGTAATTCCTCAGTCTTATTCCTGAGGGACCGCACATTAGCCAGTATGACTGAAGGCAAGGGGATGCGATTCCTGCTCAATAGCTTCCTGGTTCGCTGTTTCACACCACCCCTTTTCCCCCGCTTCCTGGTTTGGCCTTGTTTTGTAAAGTTAATGTTTCTACCAATAAGTAATTCCAGAGGCAGATTCCCAGCCAGTGAATTGATGTTGAAGTCTGTCACGGCAGGATAGCACCATTGTAATCCCAGTAGGAATTCGCGGGTGTATCGGAATGTGTGCTGCTGGTCGCTCCAAACGAAGTTTAAAACGGTCACTATAAATAGGGCGTAAAAAGTGACTTCCATCCCTCAGATATTCAGCAATGTTCAGACAACATTAAACAGCACACCACAAAGGGGAATTAAATCCCTAAAAGACGTTTAAAACACAATAACACAGACACGAGCTAAAGCTGCTTGTCGCCACAGAACAGCGCCACCCACTCGAGAAGAGAATCATAAAAGTGCCTCTATCCATCATAAAAGTGCATCTGTCCATCATAAAAGTGCATCTATCATCATAAAAGTGCATCTGTCCATCATAAAAGTGCATCTATCCGTCATAAAAGTGCATCTATCCATCATAAAAGTGCATCAATCCATCATAAAAGTGCATCTGTCCATCATAAAAGTGCATCTATCATCATAAAAGTGCATCTGTCCATCATAAAAGTGCATCTATCCGTCATAAAAGTGCATCTATCCATCATAAAAGTGCATCAATCCATCATAAAAGTGCATCTGTCCATCATAAAAGTGCATCTATCATCATAAAAGTGCATCTATACATCATAAAAGTGCATCAATCCATCATAAAAGTGCATCTATCATCATAAAAGTGCATCTATCATCATAAAAGTGCATCTATACATCATAAAAGTGCATCTATCATCATAAAAGAGCATCTATCATCATAAAAGTGCATCTATACATCATAAAAGTGCATCTATCATCATAAAAGTGCATCTATACATCATAAAAGTGCATCTATACATCATAAAAGTGCATCTATCCATCATAAAAGTGCATCAATCCATCATAAAAGTGCATCTGTCCATCATAAAAGTGCATCTATCATCATAAACGTGCATCTATCATCATAAAAGAGCATCTATACATCATAAAAGTGCATCTATCATCATAAAAGTGCATCTATACATCATAAAAGTGCATCTATACATCATAAAAGTGCATCTATCATCATAAAAGTGCATCTATACATCATAAAAGTGCATCTATCCATCATAAAAGTGCATCAATCCATCATAAAAGTGCATCTGTCCATCATAAAAGTGCATCTATCATCATAAAAGTGCATCTATACATCATAAAAGAGCATCTATCATCATAAAAGTGCATCTATACATCATAAAAGTGCATCAATCCATCATAAAAGTGCATCAATCCATCATAAAAGTGCATCTATCATCATAAAAGTGCATCTATCATCATAAAAGTGCATCTATCCATCATAAAAGTGCATCAATCCATCATAAAAGTGCATCTGTCCATCATAAAAGTGCATCTATCATCATAAAAGTGCATCTATACATCATAAAAGAGCATCTATCATCATAAAAGTGCATCTATACATCATAAAAGTGCATCAATCCATCATAAAAGTGCATCAATCCATCATAAAAGTGCATCTATCATCATAAAAGTGCATCTATACATCATAAAAGTGCATCAATCCATCATAAAAGTGCATCTATCATCATAAAAGTGCATCTATCATCATAAAAGTGCATCTATACATCATAAAAGTGCATCTATCATCATAAAAGAGCATCTATCATCATAAAAGTGCATCTATACATCATAAAAGTGCATCTATCATCATAAAAGTGCATCTATACATCATAAAAGTGCATCTATACATCATAAAAGTGCATCTATCCATCATAAAAGTGCATCAATCCATCATAAAAGTGCATCTGTCCATCATAAAAGTGCATCTATCATCATAAAAGTGCATCTATACATCATAAAAGTGCATCTATCATCATAAAAGAGCATCTATCATCATAAAAGTGCATCTATACATCATAAAAGTGCATCTGTCCATCATAAAAGTGCATCTATCATCATAAAAGTGCATCTATACATCATAAAAGTGCATCTATCATCATAAAAGAGCATCTATACATCATAAAAGTGCATCTATCATCATAAAAGTGCATCTATACATCATAAAAGTGCATCTATACATCATAAAAGTGCATCTATCCATCATAAAAGTGCATCAATCCATCATAAAAGTGCATCTGTCCATCATAAAAGTGCATCTATCATCATAAAAGTGCATCTATACATCATAAAAGTGCATCTATCATCATAAAAGTGCATCTATACATCATAAAAGTGCATCTATACATCATAAAAGTGCATCTATCCATCATAAAAGTGCATCAATCCATCATAAAAGTGCATCTGTCCATCATAAAAGTGCATCTATCATCATAAAAGTGCATCTATACATCATAAAAGAGCATCTATCATCATAAAAGTGCATCTATACATCATAAAAGTGCATCTATCATCATAAAAGTGCATCAATCCATCATAAAAGTGCATCAATCCATCATAAAAGTGCATCTATCATCATAAAAGTGCATCTATACATCATAAAAGTGCATCTGTCCATCATAAAAGTGCATCTATCATCATAAAAGTGCATCAATCCATCATAAAAGTGCATCTATCCATCATAAAAGTGCATCTATCATCATAAAAGTGCATCTATCCATCATAAAAGTGCATCAATCCATCATAAAAGTGCATCTATCATCATAAAAGTGCATCTATCCATCATAAAAGTGCATCAATCCATCATAAAAGTGCATCTAAAAGTGCATCTATCATCATAAAAGTGCATCTGTCCATAATAAAAGTGCATCAATCCATCATAAAAGTGCATCTGTCCATCATAAAAGTGCATCTGTCCGTCATAAAAGTGCATCTATCCGTCATAAAAGTGCATCTATCATCATAAAAGAGCATCTATCCATCATAAAAGTGCATCTGTCCATCATAAAAGTGCATCTATCCATCATAAAAGTGCATCTATCCATCATAAAAGTGCATCTGTCCATCATAAAAGTGCATCTATCATCATAAAAGTGCATCTGTCCATAAAAGTGCATCTATCATCATAAAAGTGCAATCTATCATCATAAAAGAGCATCTATCCATCATAAAAGTGCATCTGTCCATCATAAAAGTGCATCAATCCATCATAAAAGTGCATCTATCATCATAAAAGTGCATCTATACATCATAAAAGTGCATCTGTCCATCATAAAAGTGCATCTATCCATCATAAAAGTGCATCTATCATCATAAAAGTGCATCTATCCATCATAAAAGTGCATCTGTCCATCATAAAAGTGCATCTGTCCATCATAAAAGTGCATCTATCATCATAAAAGTGCATCTATACATCATAAAAGTGCATCTGTCCATCATAAAAGTGCATCTATCCATCATAAAAGTGCATCTATCATCATAAAAGTGCATCTATCCATCATAAAAGTGCATCTGTCCATCATAAAAGTGCATCTGTCCATCATAAAAGTGCATCTATCATCATAAAAGAGCATCTATCCATCATAAAAGTGCATCTGTCCATCATAAAAGTGCATCAATCCATCATAAAAGTGCATCTATCATCATAAAAGTGCATCTATACATCATAAAAGTGCATCTGTCCATCATAAAAGTGCATCTGTCCATCATAAAAGTGCATCTATCATCATAAAAGTGCATCTATCCATCATAAAAGTGCATCAATCCATCATAAAAGTGCATCTATCCATCATAAAAGTGCATCTATCCATCATAAAAGTGCATCTATCCATCATAAAAGTGCATCTGTCCATAAAAGTGCATCTATTCATCATAAAAGTGCATCTATCATCATAAAAGTGCATCTATCATCATACAAGAGCATCTATCCATCATAAAAGTGCATCTGTCCGTCATAAAAGTGCATCTATCCATCATAAAAGTGCATCTATCATCATAAAAGAGCATCTATCCATCATAAAAGTGCATCTATCCATCATAAAAGTGCATCTGTCCGTCATAAAAGTGCATCTATCATCATAAAAGTGCATCTATCATCATAAAAGTGCATCTATCATCATAAAAGTGCATCTATCATCATAAAAGTGCATCTGTCCATCATAAAAGTGCATCTATCCATCATAAAAGTGCATCTATCATCATAAAAGTGCATCTATCCATGATAAAAGTGCATCAATCCATCATAAAAGTGCATCTGTCCGTCATAAAAGTGCATCTGTCCATCATAAAAGTGCATCTGTCCATCATAAAAGTGCATCTATCATCATAAAAGTGCATCTATACATCATAAAAGTGCATCTGTCCATCATAAAAGTGCATCTATCCATCATAAAAGTGCATCTGTCCATCATAAAAGTGCATCTATCATCATAAAAGTGCATCTATCCATCATAAAAGTGCATCTGTCCATCATAAAAGTGCATCTGTCCATCATAAAAGTGCATCTATCATCATAAAAGAGCATCTATCCATCATAAAAGTGCATCTGTCCATCATAAAAGTGCATCAATCCATCATAAAAGTGCATCTATCATCATAAAAGTGCATCTATACATCATAAAAGTGCATCTGTCCATCATAAAAGTGCATCTGTCCATCATAAAAGTGCATCTATCATCATAAAAGTGCATCTATCCATCATAAAAGTGCATCAATCCATCATAAAAGTGCATCTATCCATCATAAAAGTGCATCTATCCATCATAAAAGTGCATCTATCCATCATAAAAGTGCATCTGTCCATAAAAGTGCATCTATTCATCATAAAAGTGCATCTATCATCATAAAAGTGCATCTATCCATCATAAAAGTGCATCTATCCATCATAAAAGTGCATCTGTCCGTCATAAAAGAGCATCTATCATCATAAAAGTGCATCTATCCATCATAAAAGTGCATCTATCCATCATAAAAGTGCATCTGTCCGTCATAAAAGTGCATCTATCCATCATAAAAGTGCATCTGTCCGTCATAAAAGAGCATCTATCCATCATAAAAGAGCATCTATCCATCATAAAAGTGCATCTATCCATCATAAAAGTGCATCTATCATCATAAAAGAGCATCTATCCATCATAAAAGTGCATCTATCCATCATAAAAGTGCATCTGTCCGTCATAAAAGTGCATCTATCATCATAAAAGTGCATCTATCATCATAAAAGTGCATCTATCATCATAAAAGTGCATCTATCATCATAAAAGAGCATCTATCCATCATAAAAGTGCATCTGTCCATCATAAAAGTGCATCTATCCATCATAAAAGTGCATCTATCATCATAAAAGTGCATCTATCCATGATAAAAGTGCATCAATCCATCATAAAAGTGCATCTGTCCGTCATAAAAGTGCATCTGTCCATCATAAAAGTGCATCTGTCCATCATAAAAGTGCATCTATCCGTCATAAAAGTGCATCTGTCCATCATAAAAGAGCATCTGTCCATCATAAAAGTGCATCTATCCGTCATAAAAGTGCATCTGTCCATCATAAAAGTGCATCTGTCCATCATAAAAGTGCATCTATCCGTCATAAAAGTGCATCTGTCCATCATAAAAGAGCATCTGTCCATCATAAAAGAGCATCTGTCCATGACAATCACTTTTATGATGAATAGATGCACTTGTATGGACTTCAAAACAGAAACAGCCATTCACTGCCATTATAAAGCTTGGAAGAGCCAGGACATTTTTAATATAACTCTGATTGTGTTCGTCTGAAAGGAGAATGTCTTCAACAAGGGCTAAACTTAGGGTAGAAAAGTTCCTCAGGAAATATTATTAAGTGATTTAGAAATGCAGTTCATGAGGCTTTGTGGTGTTTTCCCAGCAAGCTCTGGAGAACAGTGGACTGACTGAGATCCCAGTTCATCCGGACGCTCCCAGCGGATCAGAGAAGCTCCAGATGGACACGCTCACACCAACCTCAGCTGGAGATGGGCCCGCGCCCTCCAGAATACTCATGACTGACACCGTCCTCAAGAAGGAGAAGAGAAGCATCATCAAAAAGCCTCCGCAGATGCTCGGTATGCTTGTCATGTGATGAAGTCATGTGATGATCAGTTCCTGGAGTCATGTGATGATCAGTTTCTGAAGTCTTGTTTCTGGAGTCATGTGATGATCAGTAAGTGTGGTCTTGTTCTCAGGCACCATCCGGCAGGAGAACGGGGTTCGGTGGCACGGATGTCCGTACTGCTCTAAAGAGTTCAAGAAGCCCAGCGATCTGGTGCGCCACATCCGCATCCACACACACGAGAAGCCCTACAAGTGCAAGCAGTGCTTCCGGGCCTTCGCCGTCAAGAGCACGCTGACCGCTCACATGAAGATCCACAGCGGGGTCAAGGCCTTCGAGTGCCCCTACTGCATGAAGTGCTTCTCCACGTCGGGGAGCATGAAGGTCCATCAGCGTCTGCACACCGGTGAGAACACACACACACTGACTGACACACACTCTGACTGACACACACACTGACTCACTGACACACACACTCACTGACACACACACTGACTGACACACACTCTGACTGACACACACACTGACTGACACACACACTGACTGACACACACTCTGACTGACACACACACTGACTGACACACACACTGACTCACTGACACACACATGAAGGTCCATCAGCGTCTGCACACCAGTGAGAACACACACACTGACTGACACACACACTGACTGACACACACACTCACTGACACACACTCTGACTGACACACACACTGACTCACTGACACACACACTCACTGACACACACACTGACTGACACACACTCTGACTGACACACACACTGACTGACACACACACTGACTCACTGACACACACATGAAGGTCCATCAGCGCCTGCACACCGGTGAGAACACACACTCTGACTGACACACACACTGACTGACACACACACTGACTCACTGACACACACATGAAGGTTCATCAGCGCCTGCACACCGGTGAGAACACACACACTGACTGACACACACACTGACTCACTGACACACACACTCACTGACACACACACTGACTGACACACACACTGACTGACACACACACTCACTGACACACACTCTGACTGACACACACACTGACTCACTGACACACACACTCACTGACACACACATGAAGGTCCATCAGCGCCTGCACACCGGTGAGAACACACACTCTGACTGACACACACACTGACTCACTGACACACACACTCACTGACACACACATGAAGGTCCATCAGCGTCTGCACACCAGTGAGAACACACACACTGACTGACACACACACTGACTGACACACACACTGACTCACTGACACACACACTCACTGACACACACATGAAGGTCCATCAGCGTCTGCACACCGATGAGAACAC
Organism: Squalius cephalus; assembly: GCA_022829025.1. Taxonomy (NCBI): domain Eukaryota; kingdom Metazoa; phylum Chordata; class Actinopteri; order Cypriniformes; family Leuciscidae; genus Squalius; species Squalius cephalus. Next base: position 37,710,529 of record CM040803.1, on the reverse strand, counting down.
ACACTCTGACTGACACACACACTGACTGACACACACACTGACTCACTGACACACACACTCACTGACACACACATGAAGGTCCATCAGCGTCTGCACACCAGTGAGAACACACACACTGACTGACACACACACTGACTGACACACACACTGACTCACTGACACACACACTCACTGACACACACACTGACTGACACACACACTGACTGACACACACACTCACTGACACACACTCTGACTGACACACACACTGACTCACTGACACACACACTCACTGACACACACACTGACTGACACACACACTGACTCACTGACACACACATGAAGGTCCATCAGCGCCTGCACACCGGTGAGAACACACACTCTGACTGACACACACACTGACTCACTGACACACACACTCACTGACACACACATGAAGGTCCATCAGCGCCTGCACACCAGTGAGAACACACACACTGACTGACACACACACTGACTCACTGACACACACACTCACTGACACACACATGAAGGTCCATCAGCGCCTGCACACCAGTGAGAACACACACACTGACTGACACACACACTGACTGACACACACACTGACTCACTGACACACACACTCACTGACACACACATGAAGGTCCATCAGCGCCTGCACACCAGTGAGAACACACACTCTGACTGACACACACACTGACTCACTGACACACACACTCACTGACACACACATGAAGGTCCATCAGCGCCTGCACACCAGTGAGAACACACACACTGACTGACACACACACTGACTGACACACACACTGACTCACTGACACACACACTCACTGACACACACACTCACTGACACACACATGAAGGTTCATCAGCGCCTGCACACCGGTGAGAACACACACACTGACTGACACACACACTGACTCACTGACACACACACTGACTGACACACACACTGACTGACACACACACTCACTGACACACACATGAAGGTCCATCAGCGTCTGCACACCAGTGAGAACACACACACTGACTGACACACACACTGACTGACACACACACTGACTCACTGACACACACACTCACTGACACACACACTCACTGACACACACATGAAGGTCCATCAGCGCCTGCACACCGGTGAGAACACACACACTGACTGACACACACACTCACTGACACACACATGAAGGTCCATCAGCGCCTGCACACCGGTGAGAACACACACACTGACTGACACACACACTGACTCACTGACACACACACTCACTGACACACACACTGACTGACACACACACTGACTCACTGACACACACACTGACTCACTGACACACACACTCACTGACACACACATGAAGGTCCATCAGCGCCTGCACACCAGTGAGAACACACACTCTGACTGACACACACACTGACTCACTGACACACACACTCACTGACACACACATGAAGGTCCATCAGCGTCTGCACACCAGTGAGAACACACACACTGACTGACACACACACTGACTGACACACACACTGACTCACTGACACACACACTCACTGACACACACACTCACTGACACACACATGAAGGTTCATCAGCGCCTGCACACCGGTGAGAACACACACACTGACTGACACACACACTGACTCACTGACACACACACTCACTGACACACACATGAAGGTCCATCAGCGTCTGCACACCAGTGAGAACACACACACTGACTGACACACACACTGACTGACACACACACTGACTCACTGACACACACACTCACTGACACACACACTCACTGACACACACATGAAGGTCCATCAGCGCCTGCACACCGGTGAGAACACACACACTGACTGACACACACACTCACTGACACACACATGAAGGTCCATCAGCGCCTGCACACCGGTGAGAACACACACACTGACTGACACACACACTGACTGACACACACATGAAGGTCCATCAGCGTCTGCACACCAGTGAGAACACACACACTGACTGACACACACACTGACTGACACACACACTGACTCACTGACACACACACTCACTGACACACACATGAAGGTCCATCAGCGTCTGCACACCGGTGAGAACACACACTCTGACTGACACACACACTGACTGACACACACACTGACTCACTGACACACACATGAAGGTTCATCAGCGCCTGCACACCGGTGAGAACACACACTCTGACTGACACACACTCTGACTGACACACACACTGACTCACTGACACACACACTCACTGACACACACATGAAGGTCCATCAGCGTCTGCACACCAGTGAGAACACACACACTGACTGACACACACACTGACTGACACACACATGAAGGTCCATCAGCACCTGCACACCGGTGAGAACACACACACTGACTGACACACACTGACTGACACACACATGAAGGTTCATCAGCGCCTGCACACCGGTGAGAACACACACTCTGACTGACACACACACTGACTCACTGACACACACACTCACTGACACACACATGAAGGTCCATCAGCACCTGCACACCAGTGAGAACACACACACTGACTGACACACACACTGACTGACACACACATGAAGGTCCATCAGCGCCTGCACACCGGTGAGAACACACACACTGACTGACACACACACTCACTGACACACACACTGACTCACTGACACACACACTGACTCACTGACACACACATGAAGGTCCATCAGCGCCTGCACACCGGTGAGAACACACACACTGACTGACACACACACTGTTCGGACGGGATTAGCTTCACAATGGTAATTTCACCACAGGACGTCTGTAATATTAATGGCCAGTTCGCACAGGATAAGAGATCTCAGTAAACTAGCAGAAGTGTGAGAGAAACTTGATTTACACTCCGCCGTCACTCTGTCGTCATGTGTGTATTACTCTGCTTCCTGATATCATGTGCGTGAACCAAGCGGCAACCTTGCGTTCTCTCTCTTGAATCAACACTGAAGTGATTAAACTGCAGTTCATGGACTGGCCACTAGAGGCCGGCTGCAGAAGAGACTCAGTCCCATAGACCTCCATGTTAAAATGCCCAACTTTACAGCAGAAATAAACATGTTTACAGTCTGGTGCTAAAAGTGGTTTTGGTCTATATAGCTAATGTTGCCCTTCATGACGACCGTGAGGCGGTGAATTTTTTTATAACTCATTCGTTTAAATTATATTAAGCCCTAAAGTTCTGCATAATTAAGGGCGTGGCCACTTGAGTGACAGCTGGATTGCCACTGATGTCACTACTAGCCGTTTGTCTGCTAGCGTTAGCGCCACGTCACCTCAGCTAATACGCCTCAGCTGCACATTTACGTTTATCCGGGAGTGAGGCTGCCAAGATGGCGACGGCTGGCTCCGCCCACTTTGGGCTTCAGAAACACTACGGGTGACGTCGCGCACACTACGAACATATTGTTATACAGTCTATGGTTGAAACTGGCGGTTATGGTAAGGGGCGGGACATTTCCCAAACACACTCGAAGCGCTCGACCAATCACAACACACTGCTCCAGCCGACCAATCAGAGCACAGTGTGCTTTTCAGAAGGAGGGGCTTCATAGAGACAGGAAGTAAACAGAGCGTTACTGACAGACTGGGAAGAGAGGAGCCGCAACAATGGAGAATATGAGGAGAATAATCAACATTACAGCAGGAAAACCTGTTCTAGTAGAGCCTGAAAACTACAAGACTTTGAGAAAAGGGCAGAATAGGTCCTCTTTAAAGGCTTAACAAACAGCAAACAAACCAAAGCTTGCATTTCTTCAGCCGCTGCCAGATCAGAACATGAGAACAGGTGAAGGAGTAAATGATGTGTCTTTCCTCAGGTGTTCGGCCGTTCCCCTGTCCTCACTGCGAGAAGTTCTTCCGGACATCAGGCCACCGGAAGACTCACATCACCTCTCACTTCAAGAGCATCCACCACAAGAAACACAAGTACCCCCGAAAACCCCACAAGACACGCGTGTCCCGGAGCAACCTGCCCCTGCCGGACATCCCTCTGCAGGAGCCCATCCTCATCACAGACATGGGTACGCTCACACACACACACACACACACACACACACACACACACACAGTCAAACCAACATTTATTCAGACCCCTTCAACATTCTCACATTATCACAGTTTATTCGCTATAGTTTAGAGAATGGTGATGAAATATGAGCAGAACTCAGTTGATATTTGACTGGTTTTGTCCGTCCTTCTGTTAGACTGTCTCACACATGAATTATGTTGAATATCTGTCAGCTGTTAAATTTAACTACACAATTAGATAATACCAGTTTAGCTCAACCAGTCACCAAGCAATGCTTCATTGTGTTCAGTCTGTGTGTAAAAAGAGCATTAGCAATTAAAGAAAACACACTTCAGCAAAACATGATCAGCTCAAAGTGTCTGAATCATTTCTGGTCCCAAATGTTTATTAATGTCACTGGTAGTCTCTGTATGAAGAGTTATTGGGTGTAATATGTCTCAGTTTACTTTATTCTGCTCTCCTCACTTACAGAAATGAACTATAGTGTCCTGCACACACTAGTGGAACAATATCACAGATTGTATCTCGTGTCTGAATAATGTTTGGTTTGCCTGTGTGTCATTGTCCTAATTCAGTCAGGAACTGTTGGGATGTGTGACCGCTTAAAGGGATAGTTCACCCAAAAATGAAAATGCTGTCCTCATTTACTCTCCCTCAAGTTGTTCCAAACCTGTATGACTTTCTTTCTTCTGCTGAACACAAAAGAAGATATTTTAAAGAAGGTTGGTAATTAAACAGTTGCTGGTCCCCATTGATTTCCATAGTATTTTTTTTTTCCTACTATGGAAGTCAATGGGGTCCATCAGTCGTTTGGTTACCGACTTTCTTCAAAATATCTTCTTTTGTGTTCAGCAGAAGAAAGAAAGTCATACAGGTTTGGAACAACTTGAGGGAGAGTAAATGATGACAGAATTTTCATTTTTGGGTGAACTATCCCTTTAATACACAGATCAACCTGAACAGCCCTGAAGTCTTACTGATCTAATGTGTTGTGTGTGTGTGTGTTGTTTTGTGTGTTGTTTTGTGTGTGTTGTGTGTGTTGTCTGTTGTGTGTGTTGTGTTTTGTTTTGTGTGTTGTGTTGTGTCGTGTGTGTTGTGTGTGTGTGTGTGTGTGTGGTGTGTGTGTGTGTGTGGTGTGTGTGTGTGTGTGTGTGTGTGTGTGTGGTGTGTGTATCCCGTATCCCGCAGGACTGGTGCAGAGCCAGAGCTCTCGGGCCGCCCTGCAGCAGTATCTGGACATCGTGGAGAACGAGCGGCCGTATAAGTGTGGATTCTGCAGCAAAGCCTACAAGAAGTCCAGTCACCTAAAGCAGCACGTCAGGTCCAGCTCACACACCGATACACACATGCCTATCAGTAATGAGTGACAGGGGGGTTCGTGGAGGACAAAAAAGCAGAAATGATCAGTAATCAGTAAACCCTGTTTACATTTAAAACATGATTAATTTTGTATTGCCATGATTTTGGAAACACGAGCAGTTCTGCGATTCAGATGTTGACTCTACATGGCGTGCTGTTTGCACACACACTTTATAAAACATAACCTGATGAAACACAACAGCGCCTCGAGAAGCACTTCTCCAGAAACAGATTGAATAGATGTAGTCTGTTATGAACAAGATGATCTTAAAGGTGGAGTATGTATGATTTTTTTAAATGCTAAAATATATTTTCTTAACCCAGTTTATTGGTCATTGACTACTAATAGTATGACATTCATGAGTTTATCGCCCTAAAAGTGTAAACACTGAGCCTCACAGACTCATTAAAACATTGAGTGTCCACTCAGATCTGTCAATCACTATCAGCTCAGCCTATAGCAAGAGTTTAGGGGCGTGGCTACTGTAACAGGCTGGGGGTTAGGGGCGTGGCTACTGTAACAGGCTGAGGGTTAGGGGCGTGGCTACTGTATTAGGCTGAGGGTTAGGGGCGTGGCTACTGTATTAGGCTGAGGGTTAGGGGCATGGCTACTGTAACAGGCTGAGGGTTAGGGGCGTGGCTACTGTATTAGGGTTAGGGGCATGGCTACTGTATTAGGGTTAGGGGCATGGCTACTGTATTAGGCTGAGGGTTAGGGGCGTGGCTACTGTAACAGGCTGAGGGTTAGGGGCATGGCTACTGTAACAGGCTGAGGGTTAGGGGCGTGGCTACTGTATTAGGGTTAGGGGCATGGCTACTGTATTAGGGTTAGGGGCATGGCTACTGTATTAGGCTGAGGGTTAGGGGCGTGGCTACTGTATTAGGCTGAGGGTTAGGGGCGTGGCTACTGTATTAGGCTGAGGGTTAGGGGCGTGGCTACTGTATTAGGCTGAGGGTTAGGGGCAGGGCTACTGTATTAGGCTGAGGGTTAGGGGCGTGGCTACTGTATTAGGCTGAGGGTTAGGGGCAGGGCTACTGTATTAGGCTGGGGGTTAGGGGCGTGGCTACTGTAACAGGCTGAGGGTTAGGGGCATGGCTACTGTATTAGGCTGAGGGTTAGGGGCAGGGTTACTGTATTAGGCTGAGGGTTAGGGGCATGGCTACTGTAACAGGCTGAGGGTTAGGGGCGTGGCTACTGTATTAGGCTGAGGGTTAGGGGCAGGGTTACTGTATTAGGCTGAGGGTTAGGGGCATGGCTACTGTAACAGGCTGAGGGTTGGGGCGTGGCTACTGTATTAGGCTGAGGGTTAGGGGCATGGCTACTGTAACAGACTGGGGGTTAGGGGCGTGGCTACTGTATTAGGCTGAGGGTTAGGGGCGTGGCTACTGTATTAGGCTGAGGGTTAGGGGCATGGCTACTGTAACAGGCTGAGGGTTAGGGGCGTGGCTACTGTATTAGGCTGAGGGTTAGGGGCGTGGCTACTGTATTAGGCTGAGGGTTAGGGGCATGGCTACTGTATTAGGCTGAGGGTTAGGGGCAGGGCTAATGTATTAGGCTGAGGGTTAGGGGCGTGGCTACTGTATTAGGCTGAGGGTTAGGGGCATGGCTACTGTATTAGGCTGAGGGTTAGGGGCATGGCTACTGTAACAGGCTGAGGGTTAGGGGCGTGGCTACTGTATTAGGCTGAGGGTTAGGGGCATGGCTACTGTAACAGGCTGGGGGTTAGGGGCGTGGCTACTGTATTAGGCTGAGGGTTAGGGGCGTGGCTACTGTATTAGGCTGAGGGTTAGGGGCATGGCTACTGTAACAGGCTGAGGGTTAGGGGCGTGGCTACTGTATTAGGCTGAGGGTTAGGGGCATGGCTACTGTAACAGGCTGGGGGTTAGGGGCATGGCTACTGTATCAGGCTGAGGGTTAGGGGCGTGGCTACTGTAACAGGCTGAGGGTTGGGGCGTGGCTACTGTAACAGGCTGAGGGTTAGGGGCGTGGCTACTGTATTAGGCTGAGGGTTAGGGGCGTGGCTACTGTATTAGGCTGAGGTTTAGGGGCATGGCTACTGTATTAGGCTGAGGGTTAGGGGCAGGGCTACTGTATTAGGCTGAGGGTTAGGGGCGTGGCTACTGTATTAGGCTGAGGGTTAGGGGCGTGGCTACTGTATTAGGCTGAGGGTTAGGGGTGTGGCTACTGTAATAGGCTGAAATGTTCTGTATTTAGGCCTTGAAAGATTAAAAAGATTAAAACTCTTTAAATGCGCCCAGTGCAGACACATTGGATGGGTTTACTATAAGCGAGATGCTCATGATCACTCTAGACAGTGTTTGCTTCTCACTTAATTACTCATGACACATTGCAACCCAGCTAAAAGTATTCCTATAATGTTGGAGCTTTATTAAAAGTAGCCCACTTTCCCCTGCTGAGACATGCCTTTACAAGCACCCGTCAGAGCTGGGTGTGTGATGTTTGAGGAGAGTAAGGGCTGTTTGCAAAATATGCTGTATTTCTGTAATTCCTCTAGGGGCCACAAGTGCCGCAGAAACCACATACTTCACCTTTAAAGTAAAACACATGAAATTGAGTGTGTGAGCTGCAGTGTTCTGATGGCTGATGTGTGTGTGTGTGTGTGTGTGTTTTGCAGGTCACACACAGGTGAGCGCCCGTATAAGTGCCTGCAGTGCAGTAAAGGCTTCGCTTCATCCGGCGTGCTGAAAGCCCACATCCGCACACACTCGGGCCTCAAAGCCTTCAAGTGCGTGCTGTGCGACACCACCTTCACCACCAGCGGAAGCCTGCGCCGCCACGTGACCACACACAGCGACATACGCCCCTACATGTGTCCCTACTGCCAGAAGACCTTCAAGTCCTCCCCTAACTGCAGGAAGCACATGAAGACACACAGGTGACGCTTCACGGCCGCCTCATGTCTGTTAAAGGGATAGTTCACCCAACAATGAACATCAGCCCTTGATTTACTCTCCCTCAAGCCATCTAGTGTATATGACATTCTCCTTTCAAACCAATACAATCTGGTCAAGTGTTACTCTTTCACCGTAAATCGATGCGGACGTCCGTCTGCCTGTTATTTTAGTCGATAAAGTTTTAAATATGGATATTTTTCTTACACAAATGATGATGATTCATTTATGATGATAGATGCACTTTTATGATGGACAGAAGCACTTTTATGATGGATAGATGCACTTTTATGATGGATAGATGCACTTTTATGATGGATAGATGCACTTTTATGATGATAGATGCACTTTTATCGTGGATAGATGCACTTTTATCGTGGATAGATGCAATTTTATGATGGATAGATGCACTTTTATGATGGATAGATGCACTTTTATGGTGGATAGATGCACTTTTATCGTGGATAGATGCACTTTTATGATGGATAGATGCACTTTTATGATGGACAGATGCACTTTTATCGTGGACAGATGCACTTTTATCGTGGATAGATGCACTTTTATCGTGGATAGATGCACTTTTATTATGGATAGATGCACATTTATCATGGATAGATGCAATTTTATGATGGATAGATGCACTTTTATCGTGGATAGATGCACTTTTATCGTGGATAGATGCACTTTTATCATGGATAGATGCACTTTTATCGTGTATAGATGCACTTTTATCATAGATAGATGCACTTTGATGGACTTATATAAAAAATATACAGCCATGCACTGCCCTTGTAAAGCTTGGAAGAGCACAGTTTTGGGATTGTTTTGACTCTGCTCATGTTGTGATGTTGTCAGGTATGAGCTGGCTCAGCAGCTCCAGCAGAGCTCAGAGGACATGCAGCCGCCCGCAGTGGACACTGGGACCCAGAGCATGCTGGAGGCGGTGGGAGACGGCCAGCAGGGGGCGCTGCCCACGGCACTGGGGGACGACGCCCTGCAGGAGTCAGGTGAGGGGCACACGGGCTCTTTAATCACATTCCCCCCTACTGTATAGGAGAAGTATGTCCGAATTCACAGTTCTCATAAAAGAGTGGGCAAAAAGTCTCCCGATGACCTACTACTACCGGTGAGATCCGGAAGTGTGCATGCGATGGACACTTTACTATCCCATGAGGCCACAGGATAGGATTTGTGAATGACGCTGGTAGGTCACATGATAATGACAACATGGTGACCGTAGTACGTCCAGATTATATTCATACTACACACATTCATACTGTATAGAATGTACTTTTTTAGTGGTTATGAAGTTGTCACTTATTCAGAATATTTTCAAGAGAGTACGTGATTTCGGACGCTGGCCAACTATAATATTTTTTTTCTTAGAAAACAACTGAAATGTGCACTTTAGTTATTAACAAACATGAACTGGGAGCCGGACTACTGAGAGGACATGTTAGACTGTCTGTTTGATGGTTTGAGTAGCAGGTACAAAAATGGATCCACAGTACAAAAATAAACCAGCAATCTCCTCCCCTGTGCTCAAGAGCAGTGAGGGATTTATTTGTCTCTTGTTGTTTGATTAACATTAATGACACAGACAGCAGCAGGTTTATTAGACTGCTGTCCCTTTAAGACCAAATGCACAGATCCAGTATACTGTATTGACACACACACACACAATGTTCACTTAAGACTGTGTATCAGTAACATTTGCCAAGACAGGCATTTTGACGTAACTTTGTGTGTACTAATCCACTAACGCGCGAAAGAGAATTGAGTTCGATACAGTCTGAGAGACGCTCACACACACGATACATGCACATAGAAAGCTGCCTGGCCCGGTTGTTTTGGTTGTTTTTGATTGTGTAAGGCATATTGATTTATCTGATGGTTTATTTATTTGTTTCACATGGAAATTTCTATATTAATTGAAAATGGAACGAGTTTATACTGGATTTTAAAAAAAAAACATTGAGGTTGTTGCCTCTTCATTTCACAACACTGCAGTGTGCCACTGTTTTGTGTTCATAGTGTACTACATCATAACTTAATTTAGATGGGAAGATGATATAAAGCAGCATTAAATGAACAATGAAAATATGTATTTATCAACAGAATCGTTTGTGAGTGCGCAGCACGCTCTACCCGAACACATGAGCCAGTTTGAGACACCGGCGCTGCCTCAGCAGACCTTTGAGCAGCCAGCTATGACACAAGGTAACACACATCGCACACGCTTCTCGATGTAAATACACTCTCACAGACGTATGTTTGGGAAGCCAGTGCTGTCTGTGATATAGCAGGGAGGCTATGTTCCTGTCGTCAGAGATGTCCATTCGTAACTTGATTGTGGCCGTTTTCTTACTTTCCAACTGTTTTTGATTTTAAACAAAATAACCATGTAAACAAACTATTGCTTTATAAACTTAGCTGCAGTGACACGATTCATTTCAGTTAGTTGTTCTGTATCTTTCAACACTCTTTCTGGTGTTCATTCATGTTTATTTGGTGCTGTAGTAAAAAGGAAGAAATGATCGGTTCAGCTGAGACACAAAAACACATTTATTGACTGAATTTCGTAGTGAAAATTATATAATTTATATGCATGGCAAAGAGGTGGAGCATACAACATGAACATAAAATACAGATACACAAAACGGTGGTGATGAAGGCTAGGCACAAGACGGGTGTAAGTACGTGCAAGACACCGCAAGATTGTCCTGAACACTTGCAATACTGCATAATAGATTTGGGCCTCTCCGGTAGGAGTGTAGCTCTAGCTGAGCTTCGAACACACACTCCTGTCTGTCAATACAGACTTGCTCTTATTAAATGTGTTCAAATACAGATGTCCTTCCTATAGGTGAATCTGGAACACAAGATGATGAAAGACCTTCAATGATCCAAAAGCAACATTCAAATGAGCATAAGTTGTTGAAACGCCATGAAGTTTTTTTTTTGCCTCACGTAATGGTAAAGAAAGTTATACACTGAAGTATGATATTTAAGAAATCTCAAATCTCACAAGTATTTTAATACCAACTAATTACTAATCAAACATGCCTGAGCAAGCTAATCAAGTCATCACAGATACTGTAAAAATTACAGGTAGGTGAGTTTGATTGGGGTTGGAGTGAAACTCTAGCCCTCCAGGGCTGGATTTGAGGTACCATGATTTTAAAGTGTGTGTGTGTGTGTGTGTGTGTGCTCTGTTGTAGGTTTCACTATAGCTGAGGGATTTACCCAGCAAGCACATTTCTCTACGGTACAACAGCTTCAGGACTCAAGCACACTGGAGTCACAAGCCTTGACCACCAGCTACCACCCTCCCAACCTACTGAACGTAACACACACTGAGGTACAAACACCCTCCCAACCTACTGAACGTAACACACACTGAGGTACAAACACCCTCCCAACCCACTGAACGTAACACACACTGAGGTACAAACACCCTCCCAACCCACTGAACGTAACACAAACTGAGGTACAAACACCCTCCCAACCCACTGAACGTAACACACATTGAGGTACAAACACCCTCCCAACCCACTGAACGTAACACACACTGAGGTACAAACACCCTCCCAACCCACTGAACGTAACACACACTGAGGTACAAACACCCTCCCAACCCACTGAACGTAACACACACTGAGGTACAAACACCCTCCCAACCCACTGAACGTAACACAAACTGAGGTACAAACACCCTCCCAACCCACTGAACGTAACACAAACTGAGGTACAAACACCCTCCCAACCCACTGAACGTAACACACACTGAGGTACAAACACCCTCCCAACCCACTGAACGTAACACACACTGAGGTACAAACACCCTCCCAACCCACTGAACGTAACACAAACTGAGGTACAAACACCCTCCCAACCCACTGAACGTAACACAAACTGAGGTACAAACACCCTCCCAACCCACTGAACGTAACACAAACTGAGGTACAAACACCCTCCCAACCCACTGAACGTAACACACACTGAGGTACAAACACCCTCCCAACCCACTGAACGTAACACAAACTGAGGTACAAACACCCTCCCAACCCACTGAACGTAACACACACTGAGGTACAAACACCCTCCCAACCCACTGAACATAACACACACTGAGGTACAAGCACCCTCCCAACCCACTGAACGTAACACACACTGAGGTACAAACACCCTCCCAACCCACTGAACGTAACACACACTGAGGTACAAGCACCCTCCCAACCCACTGAACGTAACACACATTGAGGTACAAACACCCTCCCAACCCACTGAACATAACACACACTGAGGTACAAACACCCTCCCAACCCACTGAACATAACACACACTGAGGTACAAGCACCCTCCCAACCCACTGAACGTAACACACACTGAGGTACAAACACCCTCCCAACCCACTGAACATAACACACACTGAGGTACAAACACCCTCCCAACCCACTGAACGTAACACACACTGAGGTACAAGCACCCTCCCAACCTACTGAACGTAACACACATTGAGGTACAAACACCCTCCCAACCCACTGAACGTAACACACACTGAGGTACAAACACCCTCCCAACCCACTGAACGTAACACACACTGAGGTACAAACACCCCTCCAACCCACTGAACGTAACACACACTGAGGTACAAACACCCCTCCAACCCACTGAACGTAACACACACTGAGGTACAAACACCCTCCCAACCCACTGAACGTAACACACACTGAGGTACAAACACCCTCCCAACCCACTGAACATAACACACACTGAGGTACAAACACCCTCCCAACCCACTGAACGTAACACACACTGAGGTACAAACACCCTCCCAACCCACTGAACGTAACACACACTGAGGTACAAACACCCTCCCAACCCACTGAACATAACACACACTGAGGTACAAACACCCTCCCAACCCACTGAACGTAACACAAACTGAGGTACAAACACCCTCCCAACCCACTGAACGTAACACACACTGAGGTACAAACACCCTCCCAACCCACTGAACGTAACACACACTGAGGTACAAACACCCTCCCAACCCACTGAACATAACACACACTGAGGTACAAACACCCTCCCAACCCACTGAACATAACACACACTGAGGTACAAACACCCTCCCAACCCACTGAACGTAACACACACTGAGGTACAAACACCCTCCCAACCCACTGAACGTAACACACACTGAGGTACAAACAGAATGGTAGTCAGGATGATCTGTTATTGAAGAGAGTTGGGGATGAATAGGGGAAGGATGAAGGGGAAAAGGGATGGTAGTCAGGTTGATCTGTTATTGAAGAGAGTTGGGGATGAATAGGGGAAGGATGAAGGGGAAAAGGAATGGTAGTCAGGTTGATCTGTTATTGAAGAGAGTTGGGGATGAATAGGGGAAGGATGAAGGGGAAGGGGAAAAGGAATGGTAGTCAGGTTGATCTGTTATTGAAGAGAGTTGGGGATGAATAGGGGAAGGATGAAGGGGAAGGGGAAAAGGGATGGTAGTCAGGTTGATCTGTTATTGAAGAGAGTTGGGGATGAAGAGAGTTGGGGATGAAGAGAGTTGGGGACGAATAGGGGAAGGATGAAGTGGAAGGGGAAGATGGGTGGTAGTCAGGTTGATCTGTTATTGAAGAGAGTTGGGGATGAATAGGGGAAGGATGAAGGGGAAGGGGAAAAGGAATGGTAGTCAGATTGATCTGTTATTGAAGAGAGTTGGGGATGAATAGGGGAAGGATGAAGGGGAAGGGGAAAAGGGATGGTAGTCAGGTTGATCTGTTATTGAAGAGAGTTGGGGATGAATAGGGGAAGGATGAAGGGGAAAAGGAATGGTAGTCAGGTTGATCTCTTATTGAAGAGAGTTGGGGATGAATAGGGGAAGGATGAAGGGGAAGGAGAAAAGGGATGGTAGTCAGGTTGATCTGTTATTGAAGAGAGTTGGGGATGAATAGGGGAAGGATGAAGGGGAAAAGGAATGGTAGTCAGGTTGATCTGTTATTGAAGAGAGTTGGGGATGAATAGGGGAAGGGTGAAGGGGAAGGGGAAAAGGGATGGTAGTCAGGTTGATCTGTTATTGAAGAGAGTTGGGGATGAAGAGAGTTGGGGACGAATAGGGGAAGGATGAAGTGGAAGGGGAAAAGGAATGGTAGTCAGGTTGATCTGTTATTGAAGAGAGTTGGGGATGAAGAGAGTTGGGGATGAATAGGGGAAGGATGAAGGGGAAGGGGAAGGGGAAAAGGAATGGTAGTCAGGTTGATCTGTTATTGAAGAGAGTTGGGGATGAATAGGGGAAGGATGAAGGGGAAGGGGGAAAGTGATGGTAGTCAGGTTGATCTGTTATTGAAGAGAGTTGGGGATGAAGAGAGTTGGGGATGAATAGGGGAAGGATGAAGGGGAAAGGGGATGGTAGTCAGGTTGATCTGTTATTGAAGAGAGTTGGGGATGAATAGGGGAAGGATGAATGGGAAAAGGGATGGTAGTCAGGTTGATCTGTTATTGAAGAGAGTTGGGGATGAATAGGGGAAGGATGAAGTGGAAGTGGAAGGGGAAAAGGGATGGTAGTCAGGCTGATCTGTTATTGAAGAGAGTTGGGGATGAAGAGAGTTGGGGATGAATAGGGGAAGGATGAAGGGGAAAAGGAATGGTAGTCAGGTTGATCTGTTATTGAAGAGAGTTGGGGATGAATAGGGGAAGGATGAAGTGGAAGGGGAAAAGGGATGGTAGTCGGGTTGATCTGTTATTGAAGAGAGTTGGGAATGAATAGGGGAAGGATGAAGGGGAAAAGGAATGGTAGTCAGGTTGATCTGTTATTGAAGAGAGTTGGGAATGAATAGGGGAAGGATGAAGGGGAAGGGGAAAAGGGATGGTAGTCAGGTTGATCTGTTATTGAAGAGAGTTGGGGATGAATAGGGGAAGGATGAAGGGGAAGGGGAAAAGGGATGGTAGTCAGGTTGATCTGTTATTGAAGAGAGTTGGGGATGAAGAGAGTTGGGGACGAATAGGGGAAGGATGAAGTGGAAGGGGAAAAGGAATGGTAGTCAGGTTGATCTGTTATTGAAGAGAGTTGGGGATGAAGAGAGTTGGGGATGAATAGGGGAAGGATGAAGGGGAAGGGGGAAAGTGATGGTAGTCAGGTTGATCTGTTATTGAAGAGAGTTGGGGATGAAGAGTGTTGGGGATGAATAGGGGAAGGATGAAGGGGAAAGGGGATGGTAGTCAGGTTGATCTGTTATTGAAGAGAGTTGGGGATGAATAGGGGAAGGATGAATGGGAAAAGGGATGGTAGTCAGGTTGATCTGTTATTGAAGAGAGTTGGGGATGAATAGGGGAAGGATGAAGTGGAAGTGGAAGGGGAAAAGGGATGGTAGTCAGGCTGATCTGTTATTGAAGAGAGTTGGGGATGAAGAGAGTTGGGGATGAATAGGGGAAGGATGAAGGGGAAAAGGAATGGTAGTCAGGTTGATCTGTTATTGAAGAGAGTTGGGGATGAATAGGGGAAGGGTGAAGTGGAAGGGGAAAAGGGATGGTAGTCGGGTTGATCTGTTATTGAAGAGAGTTGGGAATGAATAGGGGAAGGATGAAGGGGAAAAGGAATGGTAGTCAGGTTGATCTGTTATTGAAGAGAGTTGGGGATGAATAGGGGAAGGATGAAGGGGAAGGGGAAAAGGAATGGTAGTCAGGTTGATCTGTTATTGAAGAGAGTTGGGGATGAATAGGGGAAGGATGAAGGGGAAGGGGGAAAGTGATGGTAGTCAGGTTGATCTGTTATTGAAGAGAGTTGGGGATGAATAGGGGAAGGATGAAGGGGAAAAGGGATGGTAGCCAGGTTGATCTGTTATTGAAGAGAGTTGGGGATGAATAGGGGAAGGATGAAGGGGAAGGGGAAAAGGGATGGTAGTCAGGTTGATCTGTTATTGAAGAGAGTTGGGGATGAATAGATTTGGGGATGAATAGGGGAAGGATGAAGGGGAAAAGGAATGGTAGTCAGGTTGATCTGTTATTGAAGAGAGTTGGGGATGAATAGGGGAAGGATAATGTAACGTAGGCCAGCTAGTAGTTGCTGTGCGAGTAAACCTCACTCCTCTGATCTTAATAGGCGCTCTAGCGACAGACGCTAGAGGCTGCAGTCTTTAGCCTCCTTGTTAGAGCGCCTGACTCTCATGCCGGAGACCCGGGTTCGAGACCCGCACGGAGCGGGGTGTGAAGGACCCGGGTGAGAGGGGTTACAATAACATGGAAGGGGAAAAGTGATGGTAGTCAGGTTGATCTGTTATTGAAGAGAGTTGGGGATGACTAGGGGAAGGATGAAGGGGAAGGGGAAGAGGGGTGGTAGTCAGGTTGATCTGTTATTGAAGAGAGTTGGGGATGAATAAGGAAAGGATAAAGTGGAAGGGGAAAAGTGATGGTAGTCAGGTTGATCTGTTATTGAAGAGAGTTGGGGATGAATAGGGGAAGGATGAAGGGGAAGGGGAAAAGGGATGGTAGTCAGGTTGATCTGTTATTGAAGAGAGTTGGGGATGAATAGGGGAAGGATGAGGTGGAAGGGGAAAAGGAATGGTAGTCAGGTTGATCTGTTATTGAAGAGAGTTGGGGATGAAGAGAGTTGGGGATGAATAGGGGAAGGGGAAAGGGAAAAGGAATGGTAGTCAGGTTGATCTGTTATTGAAGAGAGTTGGGGATGAATAGGGGAAGGATGAAGGGGAAGGGGAAGAGGGGTGGTAGTCAGGTTGATCTGTTATTGAAGAGAGTTGGGAATGACTAAGGAAAGGATGAAGTGGAAGGGGAAGATGGGTGGTAGTCAGGTTGATCTGTTATTGAAGAGAGTTGGGGATGAATAAGGAAAGGATAAAGTGGAAGGGAAAAAGTGATGGTAGTCAGGTTGATCTGTTATTGAAGAGAGTTGGGAATGACTAAGGAAAGGATAAAGTGGAAGGGGAAGAGGGGTGGTAGTCAGGTTGATCTGTTATTGAAGAGAGTTAGGGATGAATAGGGGAAGGATGAAGGGAAAGGGGAAGAGGGGTGGTAGTCAGGTTGATCTGTTATTGAAGAGAGTTGGGGATGAATAGGGGAAGGATGAAGGGGAAGGGGAAGAGGGGTAGTAGTCAGGTTGATCTGTTATTGAAGAGAGTTGGGGATGAATAGGGGAAGGATGAAGGGGAAGAGGGGTGGTAGTCAGGTTGATCTGTTATTGAAGAGAGTTGGGAATGACTAAGGAAAGGATGAAGTGGAAGGGGAAGAGGGGTGGTAGTCAGGTTGATCTGTTATTGAAGAGAGTTGGGGATGAATAAGGAAAGGATAAAGTCTAAGGGGAAAAGTGATGGTAGTCAGGTTGATCTGTTATTGAAGAGAGTTGGGGATGACTAAGGAAAGGATGAAGTGGAAGGGGAAGAGGGGTGGTAGTCAGGTTGATCTGTTATTGAAGAGAGTTGGGAATGACTAACGAAAGGATGAAGTGGAAGGGGAAAAGGGGTGGTAGTCAGGTTGATCTGTTATTGAAGAGAGTTGGGGATGACTAAGGAAAGGATGAAGTGGAAGGGGAAAAGGGGTGGTAGTCAGGTTGATCTGGTCGTTTGGTGTTGGCGGCCAGGAGACTCAGAGTGGGGGCATCATCTCAGTTAAATGTAGGCCGATTGATTAGGACCCTCAAAGATTGGGAAAAGCTGAGGTGAGCTTGGCTTGATGGAGGTCGTTGAGATTGTTACGAATGTAAGAGCTTCTGAAGATCAATAGCCAAGGAGTCGGATCGTCTCGTCTGAGATACCTCGTCTGGCCACTGAGGTCGCTGCTCAGATACGTAAGGAATGTATTGAGTAGTGTTCTGGAGATATGCCGGTGTCCTGTGGCCAGTTTTCGGTTTCGGTTAGAAAGAGCAGATCTTGGGAGATGATCTGGCAATATGCCTGAAGTAAACTTTTTCCGAATTAGGTTTGAATGAGCTGAGGTAGGAGTTTAAATGGAAGATGTAAATAGGGTATGAAGCTCCGAATTGGTCTGTTTTGCTTCTGCGAAGAGTGAATATGATTGTGTCTAGAAAGTAGATCGAAATTACAGAGATGTAGAGATCGAAGGTGGATGAAAATAGGGGTACATTTTTGAATGTTGCAGGAAGCCAAAAAGGCAATTTCTAGACCATTCATGACCCCCAGAAGGATGGTGGCTATGATTATGGAGTATATTTCGTAAAGTGCTGAGGAGAACACGCCTGACTGCGAGTTGAGAGAACTGCACTTTGGGGGCCATTCGGAGGCAAACCGGCGCCCACTGTAATAACTGCTGTAACCTCTGGAGGGTGCTGCGTCAGATTATAATTTAGAGTCATCGGGATTA
Source organism: Squalius cephalus (assembly GCA_022829025.1). Lineage (NCBI taxonomy): Eukaryota > Metazoa > Chordata > Actinopteri > Cypriniformes > Leuciscidae > Squalius > Squalius cephalus. The sequence continues at coordinate 37,691,888 of CM040803.1, read as the reverse complement.
GTGATGTAGTCATTGTAGAAAGTCAGGTGACTGGTTGAGGCGTGGCCCCGCTGCCAAACCTCAGTTAACTAGACAACTCCATTAATGTTAAAGCTGTATCTCCTTTGTCCTTACCTGACCATTATATGTGCAGAAAACAGATGCATGAAATGAAAGTGAAATTAAATTATGTTAGTCTGTATGGTAAATGTGTGTGTGTGTGTGTGTGTGTGTGTGCGTGTAGACGAGTGGTTTATTGCAGGAGGCGAGTCAAGGAGAGCTGCAGCTGTCTATACAGACACAAGACTTCCAGGATGAGGATGAAATCAACAAGAGAGTTTATCAGTAAGTTCACATGCATCAAACACTAAAAGGCAGATGCTATCCTACTCACTTTGACGGGAAAATGAATAGTCTTGAAAACAATCTGTACCTTTTTACAAGTAAAGCCTTGCCGTTAATAAATGGTTAATAAGATATATATATATATATAAATATTATTAGATATAAACATCATTTTATTAGAAAGAAATGTAATAAAATGTAATAATCTTGTAAACTGAAACTGTATTTTGTTATTGTAAACTCCTACTATGCAGTTGTTTTTCTTTTGCACTTTTCTCTTTGAATCATCTCAGTTGACTAGAAGATGTCTGAAAGTAGGGCTGGGCGAAATGATGATGTGTATTGTGATTTAGAGTAAAACGTGATTTTGAAAATTTGTCTTAACAATACACATAAAATTCTGTAACTTTTTAAGTTCACTTTTTAAAAAAGATTTCACTTCAGCAATAATCTGCCAAGTGTCGTCTTTGAAAAGAGATCAAACTTCAGTCTATTCTTTAAAGCATTCAAGATTTACCACAGTTTAAGTTGGAAATTAAATTTTCTATTAAATTACTATGCTCAAAAAGTGAATAAATGGATTATAAATACAGCGTAAATATAATTTAGTATTAAATCCCCTAAAAATACTAAATATTAAATAAAAAGCATTATCAAACTAAAATATAGTACATTCATTGCATTAAAAAAAAGGGGTCATTTTTGACTGGCACGTGAAGAGCACCAGCAACCTGCATATTTAATATTTTTTCTTCTGTAAACAAATCTTTGCACTTCACTCATTATCTACTTAAACCTGCACGTGCGTTTGGTTGAGTCAGTGCAGTGACATGTGTTTTGTTTGTCAGGTGCAATATGTGTGATAAGAGCTTTAAGAAGTCCAGTCACCTGAAGCAACATGTGCGCTCTCACACCGGAGAGAAGCCGTACCGCTGTAACCTGTGCGGGAGGAGCTTCGTGTCCGCCGGAGTGCTCAAATCACACCTGAACACACACACAGGTGACCTGCACACACACTTCATCACGCTGTGTTATAATCCATGCTCAAACTCATGCAGTCTCTCCTCTTCTTGCTCTCTCAGGGGTGAAGGCTTATAAGTGTAACGTTTGCGACACGTGTTTCACCACTAACGGTAGTCTGAACCGTCACATGATCATCCACCTGAACACCAAGCCCTTCAAGTGCACGGTGTGTGAGGAAAGCTTCCGCACTGTCATCCTGCGCCGGAAACACACCAAACTCCATCATGCTGTGGGTCCCAAAGGTACGACACACCAGACCTCGTCACCTTCAGCTTCTGCTGTGAAGCGAGCATTACATTACTAGTCCAGTCATTTTAAGCCAAAATGGGGGTCAAACCTTGAACAAATTGCAACAGAAGCAAACTCAACTGATTTTGTATCCTCAATATGTCCTGAGTAAGGAAAAAAAAGCCCAGAAGAATCCCATTAGGGGAAAGTTTCGAAAAAGACCCAAATATAGTCTATTCATACGCCTATGCATTCTTTTTCTTATGTGAATAGGGTAAAATTTTTAACCTTTAGATATCACCATGAAAATTACTGAGTTGATTACTTACATCAAGACAAACAAAAAATGTATTACAAGTTTTTTTTAATTGTTTGTTAACATGGACAAACGGTGCATAATCTAATTACGTATGTGCTAATTTGCATAAATACCACAACAGATCTAAACATTGGGTCTAGCCAGGTGAAAATGTCTTGTTGAATCTTGGAGACACATAACAGTAAAATACTTAATGTTAAGGTCTGAATGAACCCATTTAGGCTACCCATGAGCATTAATACAGAGGCAGGAAGAAGTACTTTAGAAACCAGTCTTTATTCATTATTAAGAGATGGGGTTTGGGTCTGTGGGACTGTTTCTGGGGGACGAGTCTGAGGGAAGAACAGGAGACAAGGGTAAGGAGAATGCAGAAGACAAAAGGTAGGCAAAATAAAAAGTGAATCCCCAGAAACAGTCCCACGGACCCAGCCCCAGACCCCATCTCTGCAATAATAATTAATAAAGGCTGGTTTAAAGTACCTCTCCTGTAACTGATGTTAATGTATGACTTGCATTGACACCATTATATGAGAACTGAACTGAGCTGAACGATGACATCACTGTTTTCTCCAGAACGGCTATATATAAATTAACTATAAATATATTATCTCTGTAAAGCTGCTTTGAAACACTGTGTTGTAAAGAGCGCTGTATAAATAAAGCTGACTTGACTGATGTTAGTTCTGGAGAGCGACGAGGCCGGAGAGGAGGAGGAGGACGGGTCGGATCGCTCCGGGCCGAAGAGGAACCGCACCGGCATCATCACGCTAACAGAAGAGCAGACAGCAGAGCTAGCCAAGAGAGACCCGCGCGACGAGCCCAGTCTCTCAGAGAAGGTTCTGGCCCAGACGGCTGCCGAGCGAGACCGCATCAGTGAGGTGAAAGACAAGTGTGTGGAGCTCAACATAGAGCCGAAGTTCGCCAACCGCTGCCAGTACTGTCCGAAGAGCTTCAAGAAGCCCAGCGACCTGGTCAGGTAATCATCACCTCTGATCATCTGAGAACATCTGTAACGGCTCATTGCACATCTCCATCTGTCGATGTACAGGCAAACCAAACATCATTCAGACACCAGAGACCATTTCTGATATGTTCCACTAGTGTGATCAGGACACTATAGTTCATTTCTGTAAGTGAGGAGAGCAGGATAAAGTAAACTGAGACATATTACACCCAATAACTCTTCATACAGAGACTACCAGTGACATTAATAAACATTTGGGACCAGAAATGATTCAGACACTTTGAGCTGATCATGTTTTGCTGAAGTGTGTTTTCTTTAATTGCTAATGCTCTTTTTACACACAGACTGAACACAATGAAGCATTGCTTGGTGATTGGTTGAGCTAAACTGGTATTATCTAATTGTGTAGTTAAATTTAACAGCTGACAGATATTCAACATAATTCATGTGTGAGACAGTCTAACAGAAGGACGGACAAAACCAGTCAAATATCAACTGAGTTCTGCTCATATTTCATCACCATTCTCTAAACTATAGCGAATAAACTGATAATGTGAGAAATGCTGAAGGAGTCTGATGTTGGTTTGACTGTACATCTGTCCTAACAGTAGCCCAGAACACACACTGTTTTTCATCTTTCAGACACATCCGGATACACACCGGCGAGAAACCGTACAAGTGTGACGAGTGTGGGAAGAGTTTCACGGTGAAGTCCACTCTGGACTGTCATGTTAAGACTCACTCAGGTGCGTTTAGATCTGTGTCTGTGTTTATATTGCCTGGTGAAGGTGATCATCACTGTTAATTATACTTGCTATAACTTCAGCATGTAATACTGGCTGTTCTGCAGACATGAATAATACACTGAAAAAGATTTAAATTTCACAAATAATTACAAACAAACAGCAAGTGTCACATTGAATCCTGTGTTGTTATAATCTGGAGAAATGGCTTGTTTTCTGTCTGATTATTTGAAGTCATTTTTTCTGCCAATATGCTTCTGTTTATGTTTACTGGATCATGATTCTTTAGTGTTTTATGTACCATATGGTCATGCCATAGTTTTAGTAATTGTAGGCAGATGTATTTATACAACGTTATTTCTTTTCTTTTTCTTACTGTCACCCTACCAGGGACTGCAGATGAGAATGATCCTGTATGGTTAAATACGGCACATTTACATGATGGACGCAAGTGCTCATGTCAATTAATGTGCATCGTCGTTTTTGAAATAAACATAAACACATTGAATTAAACATTACATTTTGAAGTAGAAAGAATAAAATAGAATTTTCTTTTTAAACACTCCAATAATCTTTGAAAAACAACTTAAATATTTTTTACAATGTACCAATTCATGTGGTTTGTTGAAGAAAGCTATTTCTTTTCTTAGTGATTTTCACCTGGTGGATGATGAAACGTCTCCGGTTACGACTGTAACCCTAGTTCCCTGAGAAGGGAACGAGACGCTGCGTTGATGATGCTTTGGGAACGCCCTGCGTGATTGCGTCTGAAGCACGCATGTCAACTGTCCAATGACCAGAGTGAGCGTCACGGGTGGGTGACGTCATGACAAGCAAAGGGTAACTCATGCCGTGACGCTCACTCTCGCCATTGGACTGAGTTGACATGCGTGCTTCAGACGCAATCACGCAGGGGCGTCCCCAAAAACGTCATCGACGCAGCGCGAGTTTCCTCGAAAGGAAAGGGAACTAACACTGTGTCCTAACCAGACATGATGCGCTAAGATTCCAGCGACAAGCAGTTAAACGTCTGTCCACACCAGAAGTGACAAAATCAATCAAAAACCACAGCCATTCAGAAGAGAGTGTGGGCGGAGTCTCTCTGCAGGCGCACTGCACTCTTAATCAATCAAAAACCACAGCCAATCAGAAGAGAGTGTGGGCAGAGTCTCTCTGCAGGCGCACTGCACTCTTAATCAATCAAAAACCACAGCCAATCAGAAGAGCGTGTGGGCGGAGTCTCTCTGCAGGCGCACTGCACTCTTAATCAATCAAAAACCACAGCCAATCAGAAGAGAGTGTGGGCGGAGTCTCTCTGCAGGCGCACTGCACTCTTAATCAATCAAAAACCACAGCCAATCAGAAGAGAGTGTGGGCGGAGTCTCTCTGCAGGCGCACTGCACTCTTAATCAATCAAAAACCACAGCCAATCAGAAGAGCGTGTGGGCGGAGTCTCTCTGCAGGCGCACTGCACTCTTAATCAATCAAAAACCACAGCCAATCAGAAGAGCGTGTGGGCGGAGTCTCTCTGCAGGCGCACTGCACTCTTAATCAATCAAAAACCACAGCCAATCAGAAGAGAGTGTGGGCGGAGTCTCTCTGCAGGCGCACTGCACTCTTAATCAAATCAGTCAAACACCACAGCCACGTTCTTGTTTACATTGAACGGTCTTGTTTTCCTTAGTCACGGCATCACGTCTGCTTAGGACACGGTGTTATAACATGCATTAAAGGAAGACAGAGACTACCCACTGTAGATGCCACCCAGAACACCATAGCAACTGCGTAGCAATGTACCTCTGAGAAAGCTTCATAAACACTCAGCAATACCCAGAAACCACTCAAACACCATGGCACTTATTTTTTGCACAACCAAGTACCACTTAAAAGTTCTTCAGAAAATGTACACATCTGCTCCAGCAACAGGCTTGTTGTATTCCCACCTCTTTAAAGTCTGATGTGTGTGTGTGTGTGCAGGGCAGAAGCTGTTCAGCTGTCACATGTGCAACACGTCGTTCTCCACCAAGGGCAGTCTGAAGGTCCACATGCGTTTGCACACCGGCTCCAAACCCTTCAAGTGCCCGTTCTGTGAGCTGCGCTTCCGCACATCTGGCCACCGCAAGACCCACATCCAGGGTCACATCAGGCCCTCGGACCGCAAGGCCAAGCGGAGCGCCGGCACCGAGAGACCACCGCAGGACCAGTGCGCTCCTCAGGCTCAGGAGGCTCAGACTCTACTGCACACCCCCAGCTCAGATCCCAACATCTACATCCCAGCGAACCCAGTGCTCACGGGCCAGTACGAGCCCAGTCTGCTGCAGCAAGGCCTGGTTGGACAAGCCATACTGCCTGCTACTGTCTCAGGTACTCACAACTGCATAATACACACATGCAGACACTGCCTGCTACTGTCTCAGGTACTCACAACTACACAATACACACATGCAGACACTGCCTGCTACTGTCTCAGGTACTCACAACTACACAATACACACATGCAGACACTGCCTGCTACTGTCTCAGGTACTCACAACTACACAATACACACATGCAGACACTGCCTGCTACTGTCTCAGGTACTCACAACTACACAATACACACATGCAAACACTGCCTGCTACTGTCTCAGGTACTCACAACTACACAATACACACATGCAGACACTGCCTGCTACTGTCTCAGGTACTCACAACTACACAATACACACATGCACACACTGCCTGCTACTGTCTCAGGTACTCACAACTACACAATACACACATGCAAACACTGCCTGCTACTGTCTCAGGTACTCACAACTACACAATACACACATGCAGACACTGCCTGCTACTGTCTCAGGTACTCACAACTACACAATACACACATGCAAACACTGCCTGCTACTGTCTCAGGTACTCACAACTACACAATACACACATGCAGACACTGCCTGCTACTGTCTCAGGTACTCACAACTACACAATACACACATGCACACACTGCCTGCTACTGTCTCAGGTACTCACAACTACACAATACACACATGCAAACACTGCCTGCTACTGTCTCAGGTACTCACAACTACACAATACACACATGCACACACTGCCTGCTACTGTCTCAGGTACTCACAACTACACAATACACACATGCAAACACTGCCTGCTACTGTCTCAGGTACTCACAACTACACAATACACACATGCAGACACTGCCTGCTACTGTCTCAGGTACTCACAACTGCACAATACACACATGCAGACACTGCCTGCTACTGTCTCAGGTACTCACAACTACACAATACACACATGCACACACTGCCTGCTACTGTCTCAATTTCATGTATTATTGCGCCATTGACTTTAGACCAGGTTCAGTTGGTGAATGACTATTTCAGTTCCTCAAAATAGCAATGCGTCAACAGTGCACCTTAACACACCTGGTTTTCAGACCATAATGGGCGCACAAATGTATTTGCTATTTAAACAACGTGGCGCAGACCATGAAAATGAAAACTGCGTCGGGCTGAAACTAGCAAAAAACTCTTGCGTCGCTCCTGGCGTGTGTATGATGGAGCCCTTAATGTGAGTATTATTGGACTGGTCTCGGAAAGGGCGAGAACTCTTACTTTTTCTAGACCAGCAGATTTCAGGCTTTTCCTGGAACTCTCCACATTTTAGATGTTATTTGGCACAAGCAGATCCATCATGAGCTGGATGAGTGCATGATCTTCCTCTTTCTTCCTTCAGCCGGTGGAGATCTGACGGTCTCTCTGACGGATGGTCTCGCCACTCTTGAAGGGATTCACCTGGTGTGTCCGAATGTGCAGATCTCTGGGATTGACCCCAGCAACATCAACAACATCACTCTGCAGGTACGGCTCGACCCGAGACACTCTGTGCTGTACTGATCGTGTGATATTATTGCGATACTCCAAGACTATGATAAAAGGTCAACCAAAAATTTACTGTTGTTTAAAATGCTAAATTTGATATTACACTGTGTGTGTAAATGAATATTCTTGGACTTGGTGCTGAAACCCAATGCAGGACAATAGAGACACCAGAATAACAATATTCATGATTCTGAAGATGAAAACACAGAATTATTGTAGATGAATATGCTTTACTCTGTCACTGACTAGATATATTTATAATAATGTTGGCCACTTTTACTGGTAACATCAGACATTTGGCATTATCAGGACCACTAATATTCCCCCATTGCATTATTATACATTATATTCAACATTATATACAGTAGTTTGATGCAGTACTGACACTAAAACCCTGAAATCTTGAATTTTTTCTCAAAACAGTCATTTTTATTTTGGGTGAATTTTCCACGATACATTTTTGTATTGCGATATATTGTCACACCCCATGATGCAGTTTTCTCCTGTGTTCAGATCGACCCCAGTATTCTCCAGCAGACGCTTCACCAGGGCAGTTTGCTGTCTCACTCACTGACGAGCGACTCGAGTCTGACGCCGCACGCCACGGCTCACCTCATGACTGACGGAGACGCCAGTGTTCCTGCCAGTGTGGTGATCCACCCTCTGACGGGCCTCTCTCTGCAGCCTCCAGCCTCAGCCATCAGCCTGAGCAGCGACGACAACACCGGTCAGTGTCTCTGCACTCGCCCACCTCACACACCTCACACATGTCCACCTCACACATGTCCACCTCACACACCTCACACATGTCCACCTCACACATGTCCACCTCACACATCTCACACATGTCCACCTCACACATCTCACACATGTCCACCTCACACATGTCCACCTCACACATCTCACACATGTCCACCTCACACACACCTCACACACCTCACACATGTCCACCTCACACACCTCACACATGTCCACCTCACACATGTCCACCTCACACATCTCACACATGTCCACCTCACACATCTCACACATGTCCACCTCACACACACCTCACACATCTCACACATGTCCACCTCACACTCCTCACACATGTCCACCTCACACATGTCCACCTCACACACCTCACACATGTCCACCTCACACATGTCCACCTCACACATCTCACACATGTCCACCTCACACACACCTCACACATCTCACACATGTCCACCTCACACACCTCACACATCTCACACATGTCCACCTCACACATGTCCACCTCACATCTGTAAACGCATGGCTGAAGTACTTATTGACTGCATTACAGTTCCATATAACTGTTTATACTACAGGGCCGTTGAATGCTTGAATCTGATTGGTTGACGGACGTTCTAAGGTGTGCATTATTTTCAGGGAAACGCACAGCTAAAGTAGTTCCAGGCAGGTCTTGACTGCATTACAGCTCCATATCACTTCGCGTAATAACGGAAAATAGGATACAATTCATAACAAGAAAAAGCATTTAGCCGCATGCGCTTGATCTGCAATTTTCAATGTCTAGCTTCACAATCAATGGAAACATGCAGTTTAATTTTAATAAATAAAGTATATTCCTATCTATAATCAATAGAAAATTAATCTGAATATAGGCTAAATAAATGGATAATCCTGCAGCATGGATTTTTATTGCAGATAATATATAACAAATAAATAATTATTGATAGGCCTACTTGTTAAAAGGGCTTTGTGTTTCATTTATTTGGCTATAGTCTACTGTCATCTGTCAATAATATAAAAAAAAAAGAATGAACGAATTAATTAAAACGAATTGAATTAATAAATAAATAATAATATTGACGCACATGCTTTTCTGTCTCATTATTGCAACATCTCTCTCTAATAACTGCATTAATAACTGCATAAAGCCGGGGACACACTTTAAGGCCGGTTATGAATGTAATTTGATACGTATGACTGATCATGCCCAAACGCGTGTTCAGCGCGTTCAGTCTGTTGTTGTGGGATGTGTCTCCAATGTGTTTAGTTTAGGACAGCTCAGTGTGTGTGTGTGAAGGAGAGTGAGTGAGTGCGCGTGTCCGAGGCGCGCCCCTCCCCCGTCTGATCCCCGCGAAGCAGCGGATGAGAGTGTGTGAGAGTGACACGGTGACCAGTACAGGTAGTTAGCGAGTCCATGTGCAGTGTATTTCAGTGCAGCTAGAAAAATAAAGCACCTAAACTCTTCGGCAAGACAGCCTCTTTGTTTTTATATGCTACCATCACACTAAACAGCGTGAAGTTTAGGGAGTTAACCCCGGGAGGAGAACTTCCGGCCCTGGAGAAGACGGATCTCCCCTGTGTCTCCCAACCACGGTTAGGAAACAGAAACAGGAAAGGTTAACACTGGCGACCACGAAGGGACATTCACGTTGTTAAACTGGTGAGCAATGAAAATAAAAGGACAATATAAAGTAAAGCCGAGTGACTGTAATACAACTGTAATAGTGGCGTGGCTAAACTAATATAACATGGCGGCCGCTCGTTATCCCTTTGATGTTTACGGACGAGAAACTAACTACTCAAACCCGTTCATGTCGCTAACCAATGTTGAGGACAACAGTCAAGGTACTGTGAAAGCTTATGAACGCAAGGCTGAGAGAAAACACGAACATTATAACCCATTCCTGTGTGATGAAAGTTGCACTAACACACTTGCAAATGGAGAAGATCTGTTCGCGCCGTTCGACAGCCCCGCCCATTTTTCGTCCACAAATCCCTTTTGCAGAGGCAACAGTCAAAGCCACGGCTCCGTGGGAAGGCCAGACATGCACATTTTCACATATCCCGCTCCAGACATGCCATTTAAGGGGCACTATGAAGTTACAAATCCCTTTGCCAATGCTCACATGGGAAGTTTTGTACAAAGCACACCAGCTATATCCAAACCTGAAGCCGTTACGCTTCCTATGCCCTATTCTTTTATTAATCCCGACATGACTGTGAAACATGGACATTTCCCACTGCGCCAGCCCTGTCCCTCATCTCCAACACATAAGAGCCGCTCTGCGTCCCGTCAGCCTCCTCTGTCGGACAGTGATGAGGACTATAACCCCAAAGAGAGAGTCCCCACTCTCCGTCCCGGCCAGTACGACGGCAGCACACCGTGGAGAGAGTTTCTGCACAGGTTTGAGAGCTGCGCAGAGGCAAATCACTGGTCAGTCAAAACAATGGCCATTCAGCTGAAATTCTGCCTCACCGGAGCTGCAGGCGCCATCGTCCACAGAAACCCTCGTTCGTCTAAATGGGACTACCGCCGCCTGCTGGAGGAACTCGAAATTGCTTATGGCCCTTCTTCAGATCATGCAGCGGCTGTAGCAGTAGAGCTGAGGCAAAGAGTGCGTAAATCTGGTGAGGCGCTTCATGTGTTCAGAGATGACATTTATGGAAAAGTAGCTATAGCTTATGGTGATTGGTCAGAGGCTGAGCAAGACGCTATAGCTGTTGAAGTTTTCACAAACGGCCTGGGTGATGCAGAGCTAGTTCAAAGACTATTAGAAAAACGTCCAGCTACATTAGCCAAAGCTTACGAGATAGCTCACCGTCATGACACTACCAAGAGAGCTGCTTCCTATGTCACCAGCATCATGCAGCCAGGGGCCCGCAACCTCACTGAACGCAGGCCCCGGGCTGCTGTTGTCAGAGAAAGAGACAAAAATGAGACTGTGACTACCACTACCTCTGCAGTTAGCCCATCACTCAATCACTTTGTCCCACGCACATCTGCAAAAACACTAAAGCAGCACAAGAACTTTAAAAAGGGTGACATTCGCTGCTATAACTGTAATGGTTGGGGTCACAAACAGAGCCAGTGCTCGTCCCCTCAAAGAAATACAAAGACTTTCTTTTCAAGCGCCGCCAAAGAAAGCCCGCTGACCACTGTGTTCCACCTTAAAAGCCAGCATCGTGAAATGAACATTCACATGCGCATATCTGAGCTGGAGGTATGTGCAGTCCTGGACAGTGGAGCGCGGAGGAGCGTGCTGCCCCTTCACCAATACAACGCCATTCACCAAGACGTGAGACCACCGCTTCAGTCATCCACCGTAGAGACTTTGCTCGGGGTGGGACCAGGAGACGTGCCAGTGCTCGGTGAGGCCAAGATACCGGTCAGTATCAACAACCGTCAAGTTGAAGTGGACTTCCTTGTAGCGGATATAGAGGGCAATGAGGTGCTGCTTGGCCATCCTTTCCTCACCCAAGCTGAGGCCCGCCTTGATTTCGGTAAGCACCGCATAATTCTGTTTGGGGAAGAAGTGCCCTACTTTCACCCAGAAACTGTTCCAAAGTCACACGCTGTAAGAGTGGCCAGAACTGTTGTGGTTGAAGCGGGACAAGAGTACCTTGTCAAGGGCAACGTGCACTTTTGCAGAGAAGCTCAGGGAGACATGATGCTGAGCCCCACAAAAGACTTCGTTGAAAAGCACAAAGTACTCATTGCCAGAGCCCTAGTCAATGCACAGCCCACCAACGTCGTTCCATTACGCCTCTTTAACCCTGGCAACAAGGCTGTGACTATTAAAGAAGGTGCCATTGCAGGCCTCCTCCAGCCAGCTGAAGCTCTGCCCTCGTCCAGTGTCCCCACAGCGGCAGACTTTCTAGTCAGCCCCCCTGCAGTCCCAGAGCACCTCCGGGAGCTCTATTCCCAGAGTTCCACTGACTTTAATGACAATGAAAAACTTGAACTATCTAACCTGTTGTGTGCCTATGAAAGTGTTTTTTCTAGGGGACCTGGTGATCTGGGCCGGACCAGTCTTGTGCAGCATGACATCATAACCCGGCCGGGACCTCCAGTGAAGCAGCCTCCTCGTCGCATGGCTGGGGAAAAGCAGCGAAGTGCAGAACGGCAGATCAGTGAGGGCCTCCAGAGCGGCATCGCCACACGCAGCCACAGCAGTTGGGCCTCACCGATCGTTATGGTGCGTAAAAAGGATGGGACTTATCGCCTTTGTATAGACTACAGGGCACTTAACAACCACACCATCACCGATGCGTACCCGCTACCCCGCATCCAAGACACGCTGGATACTCTCGCCACCGCCAAATGGTTCAGTACTTTGGATCTTGCTGCAGGTTATTGGCAAGTTGAGCTAACACCAAGGGCCCGCCGTGCAGCCGCCTTTTGCACCCGCAATGGGCTATTTGAATGGAACGTTATGCCGTTCGGCTTATGTAATGCGCCGGCGACGTTCCAACGCCTTATGGACCGTGTCCTTGCCGGCATGCAGTGGGAGACCTGCCTCGTCTATCTGGACGACATCATCGTGCTGGCCAAGGATGTGCCTGAGATGTTGCAGCGACTGAGCCAAGTGTTCCAGAGACTCAAACAGGCAAATCTCAAACTGAAACCAGCCAAATGCTGCCTGTTCCGCCGTCAAGTTGTCTATCTAGGTCATATTGTGTCCGAGCACGGTGTGGCCACTGACCCCAATAAAGTCAACAAAGTCCAAGCTTGGCCCACTCCCACATCAGTCCAAGAGGTCAGACGTTTCATTGGCCTCGCCTCCTACTATCGCAGGTTTGTGAAAGACTTTGCCTCCATTGCCGAACCGTTACATAACCTGACAAAGAAGAATGCACACTTCCAGTGGCACGCTGAACACCAAGCCGCCTTCGACACGCTCAAGCACCACCTCATCACAGCCCCTGTCTTAGGCTATCCACTGGACCATGGTGAAATGATCCTGGACACCGATGCCAGCGACTCAGGTATCGGCGCTGTTCTGTCGCAAATGCAGGGTGGCACAGAACGGGTGTTGGCGTACGGTAGCCGTAAACTAGCCAAAGCTGAACAGAACTATTGCACTACGAGACGGGAGCTGCTAGCCATTGTCGATTTCACATCCCATTTTCGGCAATACCTACTTGGAAGGCCTTTCAAGGTACGAACCGACCACAGCAGCTTGCGCTGGCTCACGCGAATGAAAGAGCCGGAAGGTCAGTTAGCCCGGTGGCTTGAGAAGCTAGCGGAGTACGAGTTCGAGATCATCCATCGCCCAGGTCGCTTGCACACAAATGCTGACAGTCTCTCCCGCAGGCCCTGCCGCCAGTCCTGTCCTTGTAATCTGCAGGACCCTTTCTCGCAGCGGAGAACCACAAGTCACCAAGCAATTCAGTGTGATTTGGACTCTGACACCAGCTCCCTATTGCTGAGTCCGGTGGGGGTAAGCGCTGTCAATGTTACCAACACAGACACTTTAAAACAAACAGAGATTATTTATGTGACAAACACAAACGAGACCAGACTGTTTCTTGGCTGGACTATGGAGGAGTTGCGCCAGGCTCAAGCTGCTGATACAGACATTGCACCAATCAGAGCTTGGTTAGAGGTCAGCAGTGAGCGGCCCCCGTGGGTCACAGTCTCCCCATGCAGCCCAGCTACCAAAACGTACTGGAGTCAATGGAGAAGACTGTACTTCAGAGATGGAGTACTGGTACGCCGCTTTTACTGTTTAGACGACACACAGTTCTATCCTCAAATTGTTCTTCCTCGCAAAATGCAACCCGATGTGATGCGCCAAATGCATGAAGGGCCAGTAGGTGGACATTTTGGTATTGAAAGGACTGTGGCCAGACTTCAAACCAGATACTACTGGTACCACATGAGAGAAGATGTGGCCCTCTGGTGCCGGACTTGTACAAACTGCGCATGCAGAGCCAGACCCCACAAGACTCCACAAGCACCCATGGGAACTGTCAGAGTTGGAGCCCCCATGGAGCGCATTGCACTGGACATTATGGGCCCACTCAATGAGACAGAACGTAAAAACAGTTATATACTCGTAATACAGGAGTATTTCACAAAATGGACTGAAGCGTTCCCAATCCCTGACGAAAAGGCTGTGACAGTGGCAAACGTAGTAGCAACTGAATGGGTATGTCGCTTTGGAATGCCTCACTGTCTGCACAGCGACCAAGGGCGCAACTTTGAATCAGAGGTATTCCAAGAAATGTGCCGTTTGTTTGGCATCGACAAAACCCACACTACACCATTCAGACCGCAGTCCGACGGCCAAGTTGAACGTTTTAACGCCACCCTCCAAAAGATCCTGGCCTCCACTGCAGAACACTGTCACTGGGATTGGGACCTGATGATCCCATATGCAGTGATGGCCTACAGAGCAACCAAGCACAGCGCTACTGGTTTCACCCCCAACTTCATGATGTTCGGCCGTGAAATAAGCGAGCCAGTGGACCTTGTGGCTGGTTTGCCTCCGGACTCAGATCATGCACCTTCCGCCCCTGAGTATGTGCAACAAATGCGTGAGCGGTTGGAACTAGCTCACAACATCACCCGAGAAGCTCTCGGTGAGTCAGTCACGCGTGCAAAAAGACAATACGACAAAAACGCTTGCCACACACAGTACAAAGTCGGCGACGCGGTGTGGTATCTCATCAAAGGAACACGTCATGTCAAAAACAAAGTCAAAAAGTTCCTCCCCTCCTACGAAGGACCTTACTTTGTTATGGGACATTTAGACGATCTAGTCTACCGGATCCAAAAGGGCCCCAGAACTAAGGTCAAAGTCGTCCACCATGATCAACTCAAATGCTACCGCAGCCGTGAGCCTCTGGACAATGCCTGGGTCCTGGACCAATCCCAGAACTGGACGCCTTCTGAGATCCTGCCACCAGCTGTGGATGGGCACCCAGCGGACCGGGAGGATCTCGGCCTGGACAGCCTCTACTCTACTGCCTCGAGTGATGGTTCCAGCGACTCCCGGCCGTCCACTCCACCTGCTGCTAATTCTCACATGATCGGGTCTCTTCCATCCACTCCTTCCCATGTGATACTTGATCATGGTGGGGGTGCGGTGGAAGAGCCTCACCACCAGTCTCTGCGCGAACCTCGACCCCAACGTCAGCGCCGAGGACCGTCCCGGTATGGGGACTGGGTCACTGAGTGAGTCACCTATGACAGTTCATATTTGCACTAGAGACTTTACAGTTCACGTTTTTGGACTCTAGTCTAGTTTGTTCTATATTATTTTTTTCTACAAAAAGCACTTTTGTTTTCACGTTCAAAAAAAAAAAAAAAAAAAAAAAAAAAAAAGGAGAAGAGTTTTTCAATGCTTTTACATGCTTGCACTTTATTGCATCCAATGTATGTTTTGATTATTACTGTATTAGTCAGACAGTATTACCTCTGGTCACCGAAGAATAGGATTTAAAAGGTGATGTACTCTTATGTTTTATTAGAGACTATTGCATTTCCGTTGATGTTTCACTCTTGTGTTCACTGTTGAATGAGCTTTAGAACTTTTAGCACTGCTTAGGCACTTGTTAAATTAGTATAACCTACCCATTTAGATTTACATACTATTTGGGACACAGCTATCTCTTCACATTTTAGGCCTACAGATATAGAGAGTGTGTGCTAAGTACATTTAGATGGAATGGAATTAGTGTTAATTGCCAGTCCATGGTGGGGGTAGTGTTGTGGGATGTGTCTCCAATGTGTTTAGTTTAGGACAGCTCAGTGTGTGTGTGTGAAGGAGAGTGAGTGAGTGCGCGTGTCCGAGGCGCGCCCCTCCCCCGTCTGATCCCCGCGAAGCAGCGGATGAGAGTGTGTGAGAGTGACACGGTGACCAGTACAGGTAGTTAGCGAGTCCATGTGCAGTGTATTTCAGTGCAGCTAGAAAAATAAAGCACCTAAACTCTTCGGCAAGACAGCCTCTTTGTTTTTATATGCTACCATCACACTAAACAGCGTGAAGTTTAGGGAGTTAACCCCGGGAGGAGAACTTCCGGCCCTGGAGAAGACGGATCTCCCCTGTGTCTCCCAACCACGGTTAGGAAACAGAAACAGGAAAGGTTAACACTGTGTTCAAAGTCGGCATGTTTAAAATCTGCTGCAGTCGATGAAAACAGTCAGAGAATGTGTCAGCTAGTGTGTGTCCAGCATTAGTCTGCTATCAGTGGCTCAAACCTCCGTTACTAACTCTATAATGACGTTTTGGAATTAGCAACGGAGGCATTGGTTTAGATGCGTAAGAAATTAGTCCAACATACAAGAGCGTTTTAATGACAAAAACTTTACAAACGTCTTGAAATACATAATCTGAACAATGTTTCGAGGTGTGGTAACTGTAGTATAAGCGGAATAATTGACTTCAGGCCGTTGAATTATTAGAAAAATAATGCACACCCGAGGTGTAACTCCGCTTCGCGTCGTGACCGCAGTGACTGAGTCGTTATCGTAATGTGAGTGTCGAGACACTATCCGATAAATCAGGGGTAGGGATACCAATCATTTTACTTGCTAAATAAGTTATCTTTAAGAATTTGTTCTTGTTGTAACTGTTAGCATATGAAAAAAACAAATGATTATTAGTAATGAATTATTGAATTAAGAGATTCATTGAGAATAATGGACATTACAAGCACTTAAAAGTACAGTAAAATAAAAATAAAACCTTTTTAGTTAATTATTCATGGTTCGTACAAGGTGTCTTAATAACTTGAAGTACTTGAATTAGACTTTTGGAAATTTAAGTCCTGGCTATTTTTATGAAGATGTACTTGAAAAGTGCTTGAATTATTGAAAGGCAATATATGGGAAATTTATTTAAAATTTAATTGATAAAACATTTTCACACAAAATTAGATATAGATATAGATATAGAGGCATTTCGCATGACTGGGAGTGTGATATTGCTCATATAAATATCCAAGTATATGATGCAGCTTTAATTCTTCAGCTCAATCATATATTCATGAGGGGAAATCGCTTTGAAAAAGAAAAGCGATATCTTTGTCACAGTTTCCTCTCTATGGTTAACGTTACCGCAGTCATTGCATCTGCTGCACTTTATATGTACCATTTTGTTTTATTAGCTTATTTTTATCTGTTTACCTTTTTTAGAATTTATAAGATAATGAAGAAAGATACTGTTTGATCTCTGATCGTAGAGATCGTAAACAAAAAAGTAGTGCATGAAAAGTCCTGTAATTTGATTTGACAGTCTCTGCACGAACCCTTATGGTCACATGATGAACTTAATCATGTTAAATTGAGCTGAACTGTAACAATGATGTCACAATTCAAATAATCTTATCGGCCCTACAAACATTTTTGTCTTTTAATGTTGGAAAGGAATATTATCTGGACGTGTGTGTGTGTGATTCACCCCTCGAGTGTGTATCTTGCTGCATGCTGAGCTCATAACTTACATTCACTCTTCTATATTTTAAAAACATCATGAATTAAAAGATTACAAAATTAATCTGCCAACAGGTACTCACCCTCAGGTCATTATCTTTGATATTTTTAATAAAACCTGAGCAATTTTACAATGAACTTTGTGTGAACAAACAGCTTTTCCCCACTCTTTTGATTATGTGCAAAACTATATGCAGTTTGTATTTTTATTTTAAACCCTTGGCACACAATGTAAAGCATACAATCATACATGTAAAATATTGGCGGGTAAGAAATTGAATATATATGTTTTTTGCTCTACCAGCTTTCTTGTCTTAGACTAAAAAGGTGATCTGATACCCTATACGTGGGCCGAAGAGCTTACACTGATATTCTCTGGTTATTTTGGGGTGTTAAACACCAGCCTGAGAGATCAGTGGTGATGATAACTGTATAAGTTGTTTATGCAGTGTTGAACATAACTTCTGTCTGATGTTGATGTGTGTGTGTGTGTGTGTGTGTGTGTGTGTGTGTGTGTGTGTGTGTGTGTGTGTGTGTGTGTGTGTGTGTGTGTGTGTGTGTCTCAGGTTCTCAAGTGTCCAGCAGCAGAGCTCCAGAAATCACTCTGACCATCAACAACTCCAGTCTGACTCAAGCGTTACAGACCAGTTCATCATCCACTGGCACCAGCACGTCTGAGATCACTCTCACTATAGCAGGTGAACACACACACACTCACACACACACATCTGAAATCACACTCACTATAGCAGGTGAACACACACACACACACACACACACACACATCTGAGATCACACTCACTATAGCAGGTGAACACACACACACTCACACACACACATCTGAGATCACACTCACTATCGCAGGTGAACACACACACACACACACACACATCTGAGATCACACTCACTATAGCAGGTGAACACACACACACACACACACACACACACATCTGAGATCACACTCACTATAGCAGGTGAACACACACACACACACACACATCTGAGATCACACTCACTATAGCAGGTGAACACACACACACACACACACACACACATCTGAGATCACACTCACTATAGCAGGTGAACACACACACACACACACACACACATCTGAGATCACACTCACTATAGCAGGTGAACACACACACACTCACACACACACATCTGAGATCACACTCACTATCGCAGGTGAACACACACACACACACACACACATCTGAGATCACACTCACTATAGCAGGTGAACACACACACACACACACACACACACACATCTGAGATCACACTCACTATAGCAGGTGAACACACACACACACACACACATCTGAGATCACACTCACTATAGCAGGTGAACACACACACACACACACACACACACATCTGAGATCACACTCACTATAGCAGGTGAACACACACACACACACACACACATCTGAGATCACACTCACTATAGCAGGTGAACACACACACACACACACACACACACACACACACACACACACACACACTGCTGCCACCAGCACATCTGAGATCACACTCACTATAGCAGGTGAACACACACACACACACACACACATCTGAGATCACACTCACTATAGCAGGTGAACACACACACACACACACACGTCTGAGATCACACTCACTATAGCAGGTGAACACACACACACACACACACACACATACATCTGAGATCACACTCACTATAGCAGGTGAACACACACACACTCACACACACACACATCTGAGATCACTCTCACTATAGCAGGTGAACACACACACACTCACACACACACATCTGAGATCACACTCACTATAGCAGGTGAACACACACACACACACACACACACACACATCTGAGATCACACTCACTATAGCAGGTGAACACACACACACTCACACACACACATCTGAGATCACACTCACTATAGCAGGTGAACACACACACACACACACACACACATCTGAGATCACACTCACTATAGCAGGTGAACACACACACACTCACACACACACATCTGAGATCACACTCACTATCGCAGGTGAACACACACACACACACACACACATCTGAGATCACACTCACTATAGCAGGTGAACACACACACACACACACACACACACACACACATCTGAGATCACACTCACTATAGCAGGTGAACACACACACACACACACACATCTGAGATCACACTCACTATAGCAGGTGAACACACACACACACACACATCTGAGATCACACTCACTATAGCAGGTGAACACACACACACACACACACATCTGAGATCACACTCACTATAGCAGGTGAACACACACACACACACACACGTCTGAGATCACACTCACTATAGCAGGTGAACACACACACACACACACACACACACACACACACACACACACACACTGCTGCCACCAGCACATCTGAGATCACACTCACTATAGCAGGTGAACACACACACACACACACACACACACATCTGAGATCACACTCACTATAGCAGGTGAACACACACACACACACACACGTCTGAGATCACACTCACTATAGCAGGTGAACACACACACACACACACACACACATACATCTGAGATCACACTCACTATAGCAGGTGAACACACACACACACACACACATCTGAGATCACACTCACTATAGCAGGTGAACACACACACACACACACACACACATCTGAGATCACACTCACGATAGCAGGTGAACACACACACACACACACACACACACGTCTGAGATCACACTCACTATAGCAGGTGAACACACACACACACACATCTGAGATCACACTCACTATAGCAGGTGAACACACACACACTCACACACACACATCTGAGATCACACTCACTATCGCAGGTGAACACACACACACACACATCTGAGATCACACTCACTATAGCAGGTGAACACACACACACTCACACACACACACATCTGAGATCACACTCACGATAGCAGGTGAACACACACACACACACACACACACACACGTCTGAGATCACACTCACTATAGCAGGTGAACACACACACACACACACACACACACACACACACACACACACTAATAAACACGTTAGTCTCTATATTTCCACTCCTCAAGTATTGTCTGAGTTGTATTAGAGTATTCTTCTCTCTCAGCTGATAATCGATGGTAAAACGGAGAAGAATGAGCTTGTATTCCCACTCTCACGCGTCTCGCTTTTTTTCTCACACAGTAATTTTATTTTGGGTGAGCTATCCACGATATATATTGATTCTTTTTCTTTTTCTGTATTGCGATTATATTGTGACACCGCTAATATCCCATGCAATAATTGGCATCCAAATGTAAACAGTAAAGATCAAACCACCAGATCTGACACACATTTGACTCTCATCATGAGTTTCTCTTGTGTTCAGGAATAGCTGTGCTGATCTGTGTGTGTGTGTGTGTGTGTGTGTGTGTGTGTGTGTGTGTGTGTGTGTGTGTGTGTGTGTGTGTGTGTGTGTGTGCAGGTCAGGATCTGCTGCCCCACCACTGCCCCTCCTCGAGCGCGAGCATCAGCCCTGGGCTCAGACTGGCTCAGATCAGCAGTGATCAGCTCCTTCCCCAGAGTCCTCCTCCCTCGGCCCTCTCCGGTGAGACACACACACACAGGCCTGTCCAGCTCACTCTCGGCTCGGACTGAGGAGAACAGTGCTGAGACTGCACTTGATAAAGCATTAATAAGCATCCATAATAAAGCATTTTGGATCGGTACGATTTTTAATGTTTTTAAAAGAAGTCTCTTCTGCTCACCAGGGCTGCATTTATTTGATTAAAAATACAACAAAACAGTAATATTGTTAAATATTATGACAATTTAAAATAACTGTTTTCTATTTTAATATATTTTAAAGTGAAATTTATTCCTGTGATCAAAGCTGATGTTCAGCATCATTACTCCAGTCTTCAGTGTCACATGATCCTTCACTAATCACTCTAATATGATGATTTGATGCTCAAGAAACATTTATGATTATTATCAGTGTTGAAAAGATTTGTGTAAAAAAAATTCAGGATTCTTCGATGAATAGAAAGTTCAAAAGAACAGCATTTATTTGAAATAGAATCTTTTCTAACATTAAAAATGTCTTTACTGTCACTTTTCATCAATTCAATGCATCCTTGATGAATAAAAGTATATATTTATTTTATTTATTTCCCTCAAAAAATAATATAAAAATTCTTACTGACCCCAAACTTTTGACCGGTAGTGTTTAATGTTACAAAAGCTTTCCATTTCAGATAAATGCTGTTCTTTTGAACTTTCTATTCATCATAGCATCATGAAAAAAAATGTAAATAACTGTTTTCAACTCTGATAATAATCATAAATGTGTCTTGATCATCAAATCCTCATATTAGAGTGATTTCTGAAGGATCATGTGACACTGAAGACTGGAGTAATGATGCTGAACATCAGCTTTGATCACAGGAATAAATTACACTTTACTGTATATTCACATAGAGAACAGCTGATTTACATTATAATAATATTTCACAATATTACTGTTTTTGTTTGTATCTTTAATAAATACAGCCTTGGTGAGCAGAAGAGACTTCTTTTAAAAACGTTAAAAATCTTACCGATCCAAAACTTTTGACTGGTGGCGTATGAACGAACCGTCTCAGCCAATCAGCTCTTGTCTTCTCAGTCCGGCAGAGAGTGAGTTCGACAGCCCTGTTGTACGCTTACATCTCTGTGAGGGTAACAGAAGCACGGGGCGGTAGAGTTGAGATAGACGTACGTTTACTCAGTAAGTGTGTGTATTCTCCCATCAGTCAGTGCTCTGGCTCCCAGCACCTCCCTGTCCTCGCAGAGCCTGGTGATGTCATCGGGGGGCGTGGCCAGCGACGGCAGCGTGACTCTGATGTCATCAGGGGGCGTGGCCAGCGACGGCAGCGTGACTCTGACTCTGTCCGACACACAGATCCTGGACACGGTCTCGCTCAACCTCAGCACACAGGTGAATAATGCTGTCAGCTGATACACAGTCTCTTCCAATTTAATGCTAATAGATAAATAAAAGATTTGTGAGTTTTGACAACATGATCGTTTTATTAAAGAGGACGTACTATGCTCTTCTACGCCAGTCGTGATGTTGTGTTGGGTCTCTTCTAGAAGAGGTTCCCTTTGGAGAGCGGTAACTCCAACATTGCGTCAGCTATGGCGGGAACTCCTCCCTTCTCCACTTTTGTGGAAATCTTATAGGCCAACGCCGGCTTCGAACAGCTGGCCAATTGTCACGAAGTATGCAAATACTGACATGCTCGCGGGCAGAATAAAATGCATTGGCGCAACAATTACGTCAGAATCTCTTTATTCACGCTGTCATCGTTGAAGCTGCACCTGAGGACGAGTTACCTTTTCTTCCTCGCATCCGATGGCTACCCCGTCGACCCGCCCGACCCCTGCGAGTTCTGCGCCGGCCTGTCCGTGCGCACTTGAGAACCAGGAGGGTTTTTGCTCATGCTGTTACGGGGTCGAGGCCCACCCTCCCCCACCCAGAAGCGGCGGTGAGGACGAGGCCTGGGGCCGACGACACCTTCCACCGGCCCTTTCCGTGGACGCGCTGGACTCGACGTGGAATGCTCCGGACGAGCCTACGAGAACAAGAGTGAGTTGGAATCCTAGGCTCATCCAGTCGGGCCGCCGCTAGGCTGCTTCGAGGAGGAGGACTCCGTTCTTCCACGATGTCCAAAGCTATTTTTTAAACGATAAAAGTCCCCCAAAAGACTGAGGTCTGCACCTCAATCGGGGCGCGTTCACGCTGCCACACAGGCCATCTCCTCCCTCGGGTACGGCTCTGTGTGCATGCCCTCCTCTGAGGAGACCGTCGCAGCGCACCTCTGCCCGTCCTTTCCTCCGGGGATAGAAATAATTCAACACAGGTATTCCCTTCAGGTCAGACGCAGACCAGGCGTGGGTACGTCACTGAATTTGCCATAAAATGCCCGTTCTGAGACAGGAAGTTCACAGCCTGCTCACAAAAGGAGCGCTAGAGCGTGTCAGGAGAGCGGTTTTAAAGCCACTATTTCGGGATGGAGGACTCCGTCTGATACTGGACCCGAGACCCCCAACTGAGCTTTCAGGAGGAAAGACCCCCCTTAACGTGTTGTGTGCTTATTCGTCGAGGTCTGTCGCCTCTTCATGGGCCAGGTGAGTGCATTTTAGTATGTTTTGCATGTTTGTTTACAGAACACATTCGGCAGGTTTTACAAGACGAGTGTGCCGTCCCTGGTGTCTCAGGTGCTTTCGGTGAGTGATTAACCTCACTTATCTCCTAGTCTTGAGTCTTGACTACGTGTTTATCGCTACGGCTGTTGACGCTGTGCTTATGTGCATACCGTTAAGTGATCACTACTGTTGCCCTGGATTATTCAGTGCAACTGGCTATTCTAGCTGATATGCACATTCTGGTGTCCTTGATCTGAGCAGCTCATTGGTCTTGCCCTGCCTATCAGCTGTGAGCACTCCTAGAGGAACAGCGCTATTGGCTGTTGTTCTACTCTGGGATTGGTGTCGCCCTAGCCTGGTATCTTCGGCCTGATCTTCACCTCTGCACGGCGGGATTGATTCTGTTCCCGCAGCCTCAAGCTGACGCGATACTGAATTGAAATGATTGCTTAATGGTGCCAGGACACTGATGTCGACCCAGTGATCCCCGTGTCGGATGTTTAGCGCTTCCTGCAGCACAGACTGGAAAATAATGTGAGTTTGCCCCCACGCTGAAGGGGTACGTGGCTGCTACTGCTTGGTTTCGTTCCCCGGTTAGGGGCTGCTGATGGGAGGGCATGCTCTGGTGGCCAGATTTCTCAGGGGAGCGAGGAGATTATGTCCTTCAGTGCCGCCGTGGGAGTTTTGAGGGCTCTCTCTAGCACAGTTCCAGCCCTTGGTTTCGACTGCTGTTTAGGAGCTCTCCCTGAAAGCGGCTCTGCTCCTTGCCCTTGCTTCAGCTAAGCGCATTGGGGACTTGCACGTGTTCTCATGGACGGTGATATTATCTGTTTCGGACCCGGAGACTGCAGTGTTACTCTCGGCCGACACGGGGCTACATGCCTCAGTCTCTCTCTACGCCCTCTCTAAAGCACAGGTCGTTTCTCTGCCCGCTTTACCTGCTGAGCCGTCATCCTGGCGCGACGCTGGCGCTCAGAGCGCTGTTTGCCCCTCAGGGCTTTGCGGATGTATGTGAATTGCGCGGCCGCCTTCCTTCAGTCGGACCAGCTTTAGGTGTGCTTTGGTGGATGTACAAAGGGAAAGATGTGAACTGTCTCAAAACAGAGACTTTCTCACTGGATTGTGTGCGCTGTCGCGCTGGCTTATGCGTGCCAGGGGAAGGATTGTCCTCGTAACATCAGAGCTCATCGACGAGGGCGGCTGCCTCTCCGTGGGCCTGGTGTAGAGGATGTCTGTTCAGGATTTATGCTTTGCTGCTGGCTGGTCTTCTCTGAACACCTTCGCCAGATTTTACACTGTGGCGTCTCAAGTTCTCCGGTGAGTTAATTTCCTCACTCGTGTATTGAGAACTGTTCTAGTGTTTGACACAGCTGTTACCGCTAGCGCTGTTGGCTCTGTGTTTTACTTCATGCGTTGAGTGCTTATTGTGTTGTGTCCGCCCTGGTTTCAGTGCAGCCTTCACTTTCATCGTGTTGAATATGCAGAGTTTGATGGGGTCGGAGCTGATGTTTTGGTGAAGATGTTCATTGGTCCAGTTCCGCTTATCAGATGCTAGCACTCCTAGCGGCGCAGCTATTGGCTTGTTTGGCTGGTATAGCTTGGCCCCGTTTTCTCCGTTTTTACCTTCACACACCTTCTGAAAAGCAAAGTGTGCTCTGATTGGTCGGTTGGAGCGGTGTGTTGTGATTGGTCAAGCACTGCGAGCGTGTTTGGTCACAAAGATATTAAAACATTTTATTTACCCACATGTAACGATTGTTGCCTTGGTTGGGTGGCATGCACTAGTAAAGCTTTACTAATAGTAATAATACATATCAAATTATAATAATCCAATCTGTAAAGCTGATTTGAAATGATGTGTGAAAAGCACTATACAAATAAACCAGATATCAGAGATATCAGAGTATCTTTCATGGGTTGTCCAAGTGGACTTGATGTCCACATTTCTCAATAACTGTTGTTTGTTTGTTGTGAGACAATCATGTATTACTTTATTAATCTAAGATGAGGAGTTTCGTCTGTGTGGTTCACACTGATTCTTCCAGGTGCTGCACTGGGTCTGATGTGGGTGTGTGTGATTTGTGCACACACACACACACTGGGTCTGATGTGGGTGTGTGTGATTTGTGCACACACACACACACTGGGTCTGATGTGGGTGTGTGTGATTTGTGACACACACACTGGGTCTGATGTGGAAGTGTGTGATTTGTGCACACACACACACACTGGGTCTGATGTGGGTGTGTGTGATTTGTGACACACACACTGGGTCTGATGTGGAAGTGTGTGATTTGTGTGACACACACACTGGGTCTGATGTGGGTGTGTGTGATTTGTGCACACACACTGGGTCTGATGTGGAAGTGTGTGTGATTTGTGACACACACACTGGGTCTGATGTGGAAGTGTGTGATTTGTACACACACACACTGGGTCTGATGTGGAAGTGTGTGATTTGTGTGACACACACACTGGGTCTGATGTGGAAGTGTGTGATTTGTGTGACACACACACTGGGTCTGATGTGGGTGTGTGTGATTTGTGCACACACACACTGGGTCTGATGTGGAAGTGTGTGATTTGTGCACACACACACACACTGGATCTGATGTGGATGTGTGTGATTTGTGACACACACACTGGGTCTGATGTGGGTGTGTGTGATTTGTGCACACACACACTGGGTCTGATGTGGGTGTGTGTGATTTGTGCACACACACACTGGGTCTGATGTGGAAGTGTGTGATTTGTGCACACACACACTGGGTCTGATGTGGGTGTGTGTGATTTGTGCACACACACACTGGGTCTGATGTGGAAGTGTGTGATTTGTGCACACACACACACACTGGGTCTGATGTGGATGTGTGTGATTTGTGCACACACACACTGGGTCTGATGTGGAAGTGTGTGATTTGTGCACACACACACTGGGTCTGATGTGGGTGTGTGTGATTTGTGCACACACACACTGGGTCTGATGTGGAAGTGTGTGATTTGTGACACACACACTGGGTCTGATGTGGAAGTGTGTGATTTGTGCACACACACACTGGGTCTGATGTGGAAGTGTGTGATTTGTGCACACACACACTGGGTCTGATGTGGGTGTGTGTGATTTGTGCACACACACACTGGGTCTGATGTGGGTGTGTGTGATTTGTGCACACACACTGGGTCTGATGTGGGTGTGTGTGATTTGTGCACACACACTGGGTCTGATGTGGATGTGTGTGATTTGTGCACACACACACTGGGTCTGATGTGGAAGTGTGTGATTTGTGCACACACACACACACTGGGTCTGATGTGGATGTGTGTGATTTGTGCACACACACACTGGGTCTGATGTGGAAGTGTGTGATTTGTGCACACACACACTGGGTCTGATGTGGAAGTGTGTGATTTGTGCACACACACACTGGGTCTGATGTGGGTGTGTGTGATTTGTGACACACACACTGGGTCTGATGTGGAAGTGTGTGATTTGTGCACACACACTGGGTCTGATGTGGATGTGTGTGATTTGTGCACACACACACTGGGTCTGATGTGGAAGTGTGTGATTTGTGCACACACACACACACTGGGTCTGATGTGGAAGTGTGTGATTTGTGCACACACACACTGTGTCTGATGTGGAAGTGTGTGATTTGTGACACACACACTGGGTCTGATGTGGAAGTGTGTGATTTGTGCACACACACACTGGGTCTGATGTGGAAGTGTGTGATTTGTGCACACACACACACACTGGGTCTGATGTGGGTGTGTGTGATTTGTGACACACACACTGGGTCTGATGTGGAAGTGTGTGATTTGTGTGACACACACACTGGGTCTGATGTGGGTGTGTGTGATTTGTGCACACACACTGGGTCTGATGTGGAAGTGTGTGTGATTTGTGACACACACACTGGGTCTGATGTGGAAGTGTGTGATTTGTACACACACACACACTGGGTCTGATGTGGAAGTGTGTGATTTGTGTGACACACACACTGGGTCTGATGTGGGTGTGTGTGATTTGTGCACACACACACTGGGTCTGATGTGGAAGTGTGTGATTTGTGCACACACACACACACTGGATCTGATGTGGATGTGTGTGATTTGTGACACACACACTGGGTCTGATGTGGGTGTGTGTGATTTGTGCACACACACACTGGGTCTGATGTGGGTGTGTGTGATTTGTGCACACACACACTGGGTCTGATGTGGAAGTGTGTGATTTGTGCACACACACACTGGGTCTGATGTGGGTGTGTGTGATTTGTGCACACACACACTGGGTCTGATGTGGAAGTGTGTGATTTGTGCACACACACACACACACTGGGTCTGATGTGGAAGTGTGTGATTTGTGCACACACACACTGGGTCTGATGTGGAAGTGTGTGATTTGTGCACACACACACTGGGTCTGATGTGGAAGTGTGTGATTTGTGCACACACACACTGGGTCTGATGTGGAAGTGTGTGATTTGTGCACACACACACTGGGTCTGATGTGGAAGTGTGTGATTTGTGCACACACACACTGGGTCTGATGTGGGTGTGTGTGATTTGTGCACACACACACTGGGTCTGATGTGGGTGTGTGTGATTTGTGCACACACACTGGGTCTGATGTGGATGTGTGTGATTTGTGCACACACACACTGGGTCTGATGTGGAAGTGTGTGATTTGTGCACACACACACACACTGGGTCTGATGTGGATGTGTGTGATTTGTGCACACACACACTGGGTCTGATGTGGAAGTGTGTGATTTGTGCACACACACACTGGGTCTGATGTGGAAGTGTGTGATTTGTGCACACACACACTGGGTCTGATGTGGGTGTGTGTGATTTGTGACACACACACTGGGTCTGATGTGGAAGTGTGTGATTTGTGCACACACACTGGGTCTGATGTGGATGTGTGTGATTTGTGCACACACACACTGGGTCTGATGTGGAAGTGTGTGATTTGTGCACACACACACACACTGGGTCTGATGTGGAAGTGTGTGATTTGTGCACACACACACTGTGTCTGATGTGGAAGTGTGTGATTTGTGACACACACACTGGGTCTGATGTGGAAGTGTGTGATTTGTGCACACACACACTGGGTCTGATGTGGGTGTGTGTGATTTGTGCACACACACACTGGGTCTGATGTGGGTGTGTGTGATTTGTGCACACACACACTGGGTCTGATGTGGAAGTGTGTGATTTGTGCACACACACTGGGTCTGATGTGGATGTGTGTGATTTGTGCACACACACACTGGGTCTGATGTGGAAGTGTGTGATTTGTGCACACACACACTGGGTCTGATGTGGAAGTGTGTGATTTGTGCACACACACACACACTGGGTCTGATGTGGAAGTGTGTGATTTGTGCACACACACACTGGGTCTGATGTGGATGTGTGTGATTTGTGACACACACACTGGGTCTGATGTGGAAGTGTGTGATTTGTGCACACACACACTGGGTCTGATGTGGAAGTGTGTGATTTGTGCACACACACACTGGGTCTGATGTGGGTGTGTGTGATTTGTGCACACACACACTGGGTCTGATGTGGGTGTGTGTGATTTGTGCACACACACTGGGTCTGATGTGGGTGTGTGTGATTTGTGCACACACACACTGGGTCTGATGTGGAAGTGTGTGATTTGTGCACACACACACACACACACTGGGTCTGATGTGGAAGTGTGTGATTTGTGCACACACACTGGGTCTGATGTGGATGTGTGTGATTTGTGCACACACACACTGGGTCTGATGTGGAAGTGTGTGATTTGTGCACACACACACACACACACACTGGGTCTGATGTGGAAGTGTGTGATTTGTGCACACACACACTGGGTCTGATGTGGGTGTGTGTGATTTGTGCACACACACACTGGGTCTGATGTGGAAGTGTGTGATTTGTGCACACACACTGGGTCTGATGTGGATGTGTGTGATTTGTGCACACACACACTGGGTCTGATGTGGAAGTGTGTGATTTGTGCACACACACACACACACACTGGGTCTGATGTGGAAGTGTGTGATTTGTGCACACACACACTGGGTCTGATGTGGAAGTGTGTGATTTGTGCACACACACACTGGGTCTGATGTGGAAGTGTGTGATTTGTGCACACACACACACACACTGGGTCTGATGTGGAAGTGTGTGATTTGTGCACACACACACTGGGTCTGATGTGGAAGTGTGTGATTTGTGCACACACACACTGGGTCTGATGTGGAAGTGTGTGATTTGTGCACACACACACTGGGTCTGATGTGGAAGTGTGTGATTTGTGCACACACACACTGGGTCTGATGTGGGTGTGTGTGATTTGTGCACACACACACTGGGTCTGATGTGGAAGTGTGTGATTTGTGCACACACACACACACACTGGGTCTGATGTGGAAGTGTGTGATTTGTGCACACACACACTGGGTCTGATGTGGAAGTGTGTGATTTGTGCACACACACACTGGGTCTGATGTGGAAGTGTGTGATTTGTGCACACACACACTGGGTCTGATGTGGAAGTGTGTGATTTGTGCACACACACTGGGTCTGATGTGGGTGTGTGTGATTTGTGCACACACACACTGGGTCTGATGTGGGTGTGTGTGATTTGTGCACACACACTGGGTCTGATGTGGGTGTGTGTGATTTGTGCACACACACTGGGTCTGATGTGGATGTGTGTGATTTGTGCACACACACACTGGGTCTGATGTGGAAGTGTGTGATTTGTGCACACACACACACACTGGGTCTGATGTGGATGTGTGTGATTTGTGCACACACACACTGGGTCTGATGTGGAAGTGTGT
Organism: Squalius cephalus; assembly: GCA_022829025.1. NCBI lineage: Eukaryota > Metazoa > Chordata > Actinopteri > Cypriniformes > Leuciscidae > Squalius > Squalius cephalus. Next base: position 37,661,148 of record CM040803.1, on the reverse strand, counting down.
GATTTGTGCACACACACACTGGGTCTGATGTGGATGTGTGTGATTTGTGCACACACACACTGGGTCTGATGTGGAAGTGTGTGATTTGTGCACACACACACACACACACACTGGGTCTGATGTGGAAGTGTGTGATTTGTGCACACACACACTGGGTCTGATGTGGGTGTGTGTGATTTGTGCACACACACACTGGGTCTGATGTGGAAGTGTGTGATTTGTGCACACACACTGGGTCTGATGTGGATGTGTGTGATTTGTGCACACACACACTGGGTCTGATGTGGAAGTGTGTGATTTGTGCACACACACACACACACACTGGGTCTGATGTGGAAGTGTGTGATTTGTGCACACACACACTGGGTCTGATGTGGAAGTGTGTGATTTGTGCACACACACACACACACTGGGTCTGATGTGGAAGTGTGTGATTTGTGCACACACACACACACACTGGGTCTGATGTGGAAGTGTGTGATTTGTGCACACACACACTGGGTCTGATGTGGAAGTGTGTGATTTGTGCACACACACACTGGGTCTGATGTGGAAGTGTGTGATTTGTGCACACACACACTGGGTCTGATGTGGGTGTGTGTGATTTGTGCACACACACACTGGGTCTGATGTGGAAGTGTGTGATTTGTGCACACACACACTGGGTCTGATGTGGGTGTGTGTGATTTGTGCACACACACACTGGGTCTGATGTGGAAGTGTGTGATTTGTGCACACACACACACACACTGGGTCTGATGTGGAAGTGTGTGATTTGTGCACACACACACTGGGTCTGATGTGGAAGTGTGTGATTTGTGCACACACACACTGGGTCTGATGTGGAAGTGTGTGATTTGTGCACACACACACTGGGTCTGATGTGGGTGTGTGTGATTTGTGCACACACACACTGGGTCTGATGTGGGTGTGTGTGATTTGTGCACACACACTGGGTCTGATGTGGGTGTGTGTGATTTGTGCACACACACTGGGTCTGATGTGGATGTGTGTGATTTGTGCACACACACACTGGGTCTGATGTGGAAGTGTGTGATTTGTGCACACACACACACACTGGGTCTGATGTGGATGTGTGTGATTTGTGCACACACACACTGGGTCTGATGTGGAAGTGTGTGATTTGTGCACACACACACTGGGTCTGATGTGGAAGTGTGTGATTTGTGCACACACACACTGGGTCTGATGTGGGTGTGTGTGATTTGTGACACACACACTGGGTCTGATGTGGAAGTGTGTGATTTGTGCACACACACTGGGTCTGATGTGGATGTGTGTGATTTGTGCACACACACACTGGGTCTGATGTGGAAGTGTGTGATTTGTGCACACACACACACACTGGGTCTGATGTGGAAGTGTGTGATTTGTGCACACACACACTGTGTCTGATGTGGAAGTGTGTGATTTGTGACACACACACTGGGTCTGATGTGGAAGTGTGTGATTTGTGCACACACACACTGGGTCTGATGTGGAAGTGTGTGATTTGTGCACACACACACACACTGGGTCTGATGTGGGTGTGTGTGATTTGTGACACACACACTGGGTCTGATGTGGAAGTGTGTGATTTGTGTGACACACACACTGGGTCTGATGTGGGTGTGTGTGATTTGTGCACACACACTGGGTCTGATGTGGAAGTGTGTGTGATTTGTGACACACACACTGGGTCTGATGTGGAAGTGTGTGATTTGTACACACACACACACTGGGTCTGATGTGGAAGTGTGTGATTTGTGTGACACACACACTGGGTCTGATGTGGGTGTGTGTGATTTGTGCACACACACACTGGGTCTGATGTGGAAGTGTGTGATTTGTGCACACACACACACACTGGATCTGATGTGGATGTGTGTGATTTGTGACACACACACTGGGTCTGATGTGGGTGTGTGTGATTTGTGCACACACACACTGGGTCTGATGTGGGTGTGTGTGATTTGTGCACACACACACTGGGTCTGATGTGGAAGTGTGTGATTTGTGCACACACACACTGGGTCTGATGTGGGTGTGTGTGATTTGTGCACACACACACTGGGTCTGATGTGGAAGTGTGTGATTTGTGCACACACACACACACACACTGGGTCTGATGTGGAAGTGTGTGATTTGTGCACACACACACTGGGTCTGATGTGGAAGTGTGTGATTTGTGCACACACACACTGGGTCTGATGTGGAAGTGTGTGATTTGTGCACACACACACTGGGTCTGATGTGGAAGTGTGTGATTTGTGCACACACACACTGGGTCTGATGTGGAAGTGTGTGATTTGTGCACACACACACTGGGTCTGATGTGGGTGTGTGTGATTTGTGCACACACACACTGGGTCTGATGTGGGTGTGTGTGATTTGTGCACACACACTGGGTCTGATGTGGATGTGTGTGATTTGTGCACACACACACTGGGTCTGATGTGGAAGTGTGTGATTTGTGCACACACACACACACTGGGTCTGATGTGGATGTGTGTGATTTGTGCACACACACACTGGGTCTGATGTGGAAGTGTGTGATTTGTGCACACACACACTGGGTCTGATGTGGAAGTGTGTGATTTGTGCACACACACACTGGGTCTGATGTGGGTGTGTGTGATTTGTGACACACACACTGGGTCTGATGTGGAAGTGTGTGATTTGTGCACACACACTGGGTCTGATGTGGATGTGTGTGATTTGTGCACACACACACTGGGTCTGATGTGGAAGTGTGTGATTTGTGCACACACACACACACTGGGTCTGATGTGGAAGTGTGTGATTTGTGCACACACACACTGTGTCTGATGTGGAAGTGTGTGATTTGTGACACACACACTGGGTCTGATGTGGAAGTGTGTGATTTGTGCACACACACACTGGGTCTGATGTGGGTGTGTGTGATTTGTGCACACACACACTGGGTCTGATGTGGGTGTGTGTGATTTGTGCACACACACACTGGGTCTGATGTGGAAGTGTGTGATTTGTGCACACACACTGGGTCTGATGTGGATGTGTGTGATTTGTGCACACACACACTGGGTCTGATGTGGAAGTGTGTGATTTGTGCACACACACACTGGGTCTGATGTGGAAGTGTGTGATTTGTGCACACACACACACACTGGGTCTGATGTGGAAGTGTGTGATTTGTGCACACACACACTGGGTCTGATGTGGATGTGTGTGATTTGTGACACACACACTGGGTCTGATGTGGAAGTGTGTGATTTGTGCACACACACACTGGGTCTGATGTGGAAGTGTGTGATTTGTGCACACACACACTGGGTCTGATGTGGGTGTGTGTGATTTGTGCACACACACACTGGGTCTGATGTGGGTGTGTGTGATTTGTGCACACACACTGGGTCTGATGTGGGTGTGTGTGATTTGTGCACACACACACTGGGTCTGATGTGGAAGTGTGTGATTTGTGCACACACACACACACACACTGGGTCTGATGTGGAAGTGTGTGATTTGTGCACACACACTGGGTCTGATGTGGATGTGTGTGATTTGTGCACACACACACTGGGTCTGATGTGGAAGTGTGTGATTTGTGCACACACACACACACACTGGGTCTGATGTGGAAGTGTGTGATTTGTGCACACACACACTGGGTCTGATGTGGAAGTGTGTGATTTGTGCACACACACACTGGGTCTGATGTGGGTGTGTGTGATTTGTGCACACACACACTGGGTCTGATGTGGAAGTGTGTGATTTGTGCACACACACACTGGGTCTGATGTGGGTGTGTGTGATTTGTGCACACACACACTGGGTCTGATGTGGAAGTGTGTGATTTGTGCACCACACACACACACTGGGTCTGATGTGGAAGTGTGTGATTTGTGCACACACACACTGGGTCTGATGTGGAAGTGTGTGATTTGTGCACACACACACTGGGTCTGATGTGGAAGTGTGTGATTTGTGCACACACACACTGGGTCTGATGTGGAAGTGTGTGATTTGTGCACACACACACTGGGTCTGATGTGGGTGTGTGTGATTTGTGCACACACACACTGGGTCTGATGTGGGTGTGTGTGATTTGTGCACACACACTGGGTCTGATGTGGGTGTGTGTGATTTGTGCACACACACTGGGTCTGATGTGGATGTGTGTGATTTGTGCACACACACACTGGGTCTGATGTGGAAGTGTGTGATTTGTGCACACACACACACACTGGGTCTGATGTGGATGTGTGTGATTTGTGCACACACACACTGGGTCTGATGTGGAAGTGTGTGATTTGTGCACACACACACTGGGTCTGATGTGGAAGTGTGTGATTTGTGCACACACACACTGGGTCTGATGTGGGTGTGTGTGATTTGTGACACACACACTGGGTCTGATGTGGAAGTGTGTGATTTGTGCACACACACTGGGTCTGATGTGGATGTGTGTGATTTGTGCACACACACACTGGGTCTGATGTGGAAGTGTGTGATTTGTGCACACACACACACACTGGGTCTGATGTGGAAGTGTGTGATTTGTGCACACACACACTGTGTCTGATGTGGAAGTGTGTGATTTGTGACACACACACTGGGTCTGATGTGGAAGTGTGTGATTTGTGCACACACACACTGGGTCTGATGTGGAAGTGTGTGATTTGTGCACACACACACACTTGGGTCTGATGTGGGTGTGTGTGATTTGTGACACACACACTGGGTCTGATGTGGAAGTGTGTGATTTGTGTGACACACACACTGGGTCTGATGTGGGTGTGTGTGATTTGTGCACACACACTGGGTCTGATGTGGAAGTGTGTGTGATTTGTGCACACACACACTGGGTCTGATGTGGAAGTGTGTGATTTGTACACACACACACACTGGGTCTGATGTGGAAGTGTGTGATTGTGTGACACACACACTGGGTCTGATGTGGGTGTGTGTGATTTGTGCACACACACACTGGGTCTGATGTGGAAGTGTGTGATTTGTGCACACACACACACACTGGGATCTGATGTGGATGTGTGTGATTTGTGACACACACACTGGGTCTGATGTGGAAGTGTGTGATTTGTGCACACACACACTGGGTCTGATGTGGGTGTGTGTGATTTGTGCACACACACACTGGGTCTGATGTGGAAGTGTGTGATTTGTGCACACACACACTGGGTCTGATGTGGGTGTGTGTGATTTGTGCACACACACACTGGGTCTGATGTGGAAGTGTGTGATTTGTGCACACACACACACACACTGGGTCTGATGTGGAAGTGTGTGATTTGTGCACACACACACTGGGTCTGATGTGGAAGTGTGTGATTTGTGCACACACACACTGGGTCTGATGTGGAAGTGTGTGATTTGTGCACACACACACTGGGTCTGATGTGGAAGTGTGTGATTTGTGCACACACACACTGGGTCTGATGTGGAAGTGTGTGATTTGTGCACACACACACTGGGTCTGATGTGGGTGTGTGTGATTTGTGCACACACACACTGGGTCTGATGTGGGTGTGTGTGATTTGTGCACACACACTGGGTCTGATGTGGATGTGTGTGATTTGTGCACACACACACTGGGTCTGATGTGGAAGTGTGTGATTTGTGCACACACACACACACTGGGTCTGATGTGGATGTGTGTGATTTGTGCACACACACACTGGGTCTGATGTGGAAGTGTGTGATTTGTGCACACACACACACTGGGTCTGATGTGGAAGTGTGTGATTTGTGCACACACACACTGGGTCTGATGTGGGTGTGTGTGATTTGTGCACACACACACTGGGTCTGATGTGGAAGTGTGTGATTTGTGCACACACACTGGGTCTGATGTGGATGTGTGTGATTTGTGCACACACACACTGGGTCTGATGTGGAAGTGTGTGATTTGTGCACACACACACACACTGGGTCTGATGTGGAAGTGTGTGATTTGTGCACACACACACTGTGGTCTGATGTGGAAGTGTGTGATTTGTGACACACACACTGGGTCTGATGTGGAAGTGTGTGATTTGTGCACACACACACTGGGTCTGATGTGGATGTGTGTGATTTGTGCACACACACACTGGGTCTGATGTGGGTGTGTGTGATTTGTGCACACACACACTGGGTCTGATGTGGAAGTGTGTGATTTGTGCACACACACTGGGTCTGATGTGGATGTGTGTGATTTGTGCACACACACACTGGGTCTGATGTGGAAGTGTGTGATTTGTGCACACACACACTGGGTCTGATGTGGAAGTGTGTGATTTGTGCACACACACACACTGGGTCTGATGTGGAAGTGTGTGATTTGTGCACACACACACTGGGTCTGATGTGGATGTGTGTGATTTGTGACACACACACTGGGTCTGATGTGGAAGTGTGTGATTTGTGCACACACACACTGGGTCTGATGTGGAAGTGTGTGATTTGTGCACACACACACTGGGTCTGATGTGGGTGTGTGTGATTTGTGCACACACACACTGGGTCTGATGTGGGTGTGTGTGATTTGTGCACACACACTGGGTCTGATGTGGGTGTGTGTGATTTGTGCACACACACACTGGGTCTGATGTGGAAGTGTGTGATTTGTGCACACACACACACACACTGGGTCTGATGTGGAAGTGTGTGATTTGTGCACACACACTGGGTCTGATGTGGATGTGTGTGATTTGTGCACACACACACTGGGTCTGATGTGGAAGTGTGTGATTTGTGCACACACACGAAGACACACACACTGGGTCTGATGTGGAAGTGTGTGATTTGTGCACACACACACTGGGTCTGATGTGGGTGTGTGTGATTTGTGCACACACACACTGGGTCTGATGTGGAAGTGTGTGATTTGTGCACACACACTGGGTCTGATGTGGATGTGTGTGATTTGTGCACACACACACTGGGTCTGATGTGGAAGTGTGTGATTTGTGCACACACACACACACACACTGGGTCTGATGTGGAAGTGTGTGATTTGTGCACACACACACTGGGTCTGATGTGGAAGTGTGTGATTTGTGCACACACACACTGGGTCTGATGTGGAAGTGTGTGATTTGTGCACACACACACTGGGTCTGATGTGGGAGTGTGTGATTTGTGCACACACACACTGGGTCTGATGTGGAAGTGTGTGATTTGTGCACACACACACACACTGGGTCTGATGTGGAAGTGTGTGATTTGTGCACACACACACTGGGTCTGATGTGGAAGTGTGTGATTTGTGCACACACACACTGGGTCTGATGTGGAAGTGTGTGATTTGTGCACACACACACTGGGTCTGATGTGGGTGTGTGTGATTTGTGCACACACACACTGGGTCTGATGTGGAAGTGTGTGATTTGTGCACACACACACTGGGTCTGATGTGGGTGTGTGTGATTTGTGCACACACACACTGGGTCTGATGTGGAAGTGTGTGATTTGTGCACACACACACACACACTGGGTCTGATGTGGAAGTGTGTGATTTGTGCACACACACACTGGGTCTGATGTGGAAGTGTGTGATTTGTGCACACACACACTGGGTCTGATGTGGAAGTGTGTGATTTGTGCACACACACACTGGGTCTGATGTGGAAGTGTGTGATTTGTGCACACACACACTGGGTCTGATGTGGGTGTGTGTGATTTGTGCACACACACACTGGGTCTGATGTGGGTGTGTGTGATTTGTGCACACACACTGGGTCTGATGTGGGTGTGTGTGATTTGTGCACACACACTGGGTCTGATGTGGATGTGTGTGATTTGTGCACACACACACTGGGTCTGATGTGGAAGTGTGTGATTTGTGCACACACACACACACTGGGTCTGATGTGGATGTGTGTGATTTGTGCACACACACACTGGGTCTGATGTGGAAGTGTGTGATTTGTGCACACACACACTGGGTCTGATGTGGAAGTGTGTGATTTGTGCACACACACACTGGGTCTGATGTGGGTGTGTGTGATTTGTGACACACACACTGGGTCTGATGTGGAAGTGTGTGATTTGTGCACACACACTGGGTCTGATGTGGATGTGTGTGATTTGTGCACACACACACTGGGTCTGATGTGGAAGTGTGTGATTTGTGCACACACACACACACTGGGTCTGATGTGGAAGTGTGTGATTTGTGCACACACACACTGTGTCTGATGTGGAAGTGTGTGATTTGTGCACACACACACTGGGTCTGATGTGGAAGTGTGTGATTTGTGCACACACACACTGGGTCTGATGTGGAAGTGTGTGATTTGTGCACACACACACACACTGGGTCTGATGTGGGTGTGTGTGATTTGTGACACACACACTGGGTCTGATGTGGAAGTGTGTGATTTGTGTGACACACACACTGGGTCTGATGTGGGTGTGTGTGATTTGTGCACACACACTGGGTCTGATGTGGAAGTGTGTGTGATTTGTGCACACACACACTGGGTCTGATGTGGAAGTGTGTGATTTGTACACACACACACACTGGGTCTGATGTGGAAGTGTGTGATTTGTGACACACACACTGGGTCTGATGTGGATGTGTGTGATTTGTGCACACACACACTGGGTCTGATGTGGAAGTGTGTGATTTGTGCACACACACACACACTGGATCTGATGTGGATGTGTGTGATTTGTGACACACACACTGGGTCTGATGTGGGTGTGTGTGATTTGTGCACACACACACTGGGTCTGATGTGGGTGTGTGTGATTTGTGCACACACACACTGGGTCTGATGTGGAAGTGTGTGATTTGTGCACACACACACTGGGTCTGATGTGGGTGTGTGTGATTTGTGCACACACACACTGGGTCTGATGTGGAAGTGTGTGATTTGTGCACACACACGACACACACTGGGTCTGATGTGGAAGTGTGTGATTTGTGCACACACACACTGGGTCTGATGTGGAAGTGTGTGATTTGTGCACACACACACTGGGTCTGATGTGGAAGTGTGTGATTTGTGCACACACACACTGGGTCTGATGTGGAAGTGTGTGATTTGTGCACACACACACTGGGTCTGATGTGGAAGTGTGTGATTTGTGCACACACACACTGGGTCTGATGTGGGTGTGTGTGATTTGTGCACACACACACTGGGTCTGATGTGGGTGTGTGTGATTTGTGCACACACACTGGGTCTGATGTGGATGTGTGTGATTTGTGCACACACACACTGGGTCTGATGTGGGTGTGTGTGATTTGTGCACACACACACTGGGTCTGATGTGGAGTGTGTGTGATTTGTGCACACACACACTGGGTCTGATGTGGAAGTGTGTGATTTGTGCACACACACTGGGTCTGATGTGGATGTGTGTGATTTGTGCACACACACACTGGGTCTGATGTGGAAGTGTGTGATTTGTGCACACACACACTGGGTCTGATGTGGAAGTGTGTGATTTGTGCACACACACACACACTGGGTCTGATGTGGAAGTGTGTGATTTGTGCACACACACACTGGGTCTGATGTGGATGTGTGTGATTTGTGACACACACACTGGGTCTGATGTGGAAGTGTGTGATTTGTGCACACACACACTGGGTCTGATGTGGAAGTGTGTGATTTGTGCACACACACACTGGGTCTGATGTGGGTGTGTGTGATTTGTGCACACACACACTGGGTCTGATGTGGGTGTGTGTGATTTGTGCACACACACTGGGTCTGATGTGGGTGTGTGTGATTTGTGCACACACACACTGGGTCTGATGTGGAAGTGTGTGATTTGTGCACACACACGACACACACACTGGGTCTGATGTGGAAGTGTGTGATTTGTGCACACACACACTGGGTCTGATGTGGATGTGTGTGATTTGTGCACACACACACTGGGTCTGATGTGGAAGTGTGTGATTTGTGCACACAACACACACACTGGGTCTGATGTGGAAGTGTGTGATTTGTGCACACACACACTGGGTCTGATGTGGGTGTGTGTGATTTGTGCACACACACACTGGGTCTGATGTGGAAGTGTGTGATTTGTGCACACACACTGGGTCTGATGTGGATGTGTGTGATTTGTGCACACACACACTGGGTCTGATGTGGAAGTGTGTGATTTGTGCACACACACACACACTGGGTCTGATGTGGAAGTGTGTGATTTGTGCACACACACACTGGGTCTGATGTGGAAGTGTGTGATTTGTGCACACACACACTGGGTCTGATGTGGAAGTGTGTGATTTGTGCACACACACACTGGGTCTGATGTGGAGTGTGTGTGATTTGTGCACACACACACTGGGTCTGATGTGGAAGTGTGTGATTTGTGCACACACACACACACACTGGGTCTGATGTGGAAGTGTGTGATTTGTGCACACACACACTGGGTCTGATGTGGAAGTGTGTGATTTGTGCACACACACACTGGGTCTGATGTGGAAGTGTGTGATTTGTGCACACACACACTGGGTCTGATGTGGGTGTGTGTGATTTGTGCACACACACACTGGGTCTGATGTGGGTGTGTGTGATTTGTGCACACACACACTGGGTCTGATGTGGAAGTGTGTGATTTGTGCACATACACACTGGGTCTGATGTGGATGTGTGTGATTTGTGCACACACACACTGGGTCTGATGTGGAAGTGTGTGATTTGTGCACACACACACACACTGGGTCTGATGTGGATGTGTGTGATTTGTGACACACACACTGGGTCTGATGTGGAAGTGTGTGATTTGTGCACACACACACTGGGTCTGATGTGGAAGTGTGTGATTTGTGCACACACACACTGGGTCTGATGTGGAAGTGTGTGATTTGTGCACACACACACTGGGTCTGATGTGGAAGTGTGTGATTTGTGCACACACACACTGGGTCTGATGTGGAAGTGTGTGATTTGTGCACACACACACACACTGGGTCTGATGTGGATGTGTGTGATTTGTGACACACACACTGGGTCTGATGTGGATGTGTGTGATTTGTGCACACACACACTGGGTCTGATGTGGAAGTGTGTGATTTGTGCACACACACACACACTGGGTCTGATGTGGAAGTGGGTGATTTGTGCACACACACACTGGGTCTGATGTGGAAGTGTGTGATTTGTGCACACACACACACACTGGGTCTGATGTGGATGTGTGTGATTTGTGCACACACACACTGGGTCTGATGTGGAAGTGTGTGATTTGTGCACACACACACACACTGGGTCTGATGTGGATGTGTGTGATTTGTGACACACACACTGGGTCTGATGTGGAAGTGTGTGATTTGTGCACACACACACACTGGGTCTGATGTGGAAGTGTGTGATTTGTGCACACACACACTGGGTCTGATGTGGAAGTGTGTGATTTGTGCACACACACACTGGGTCTGATGTGGAAGTGTGTGATTTGTGCACACACACACACTGGGTCTGATGTGGAAGTGTGTGATTTGTGCACACACACACTGGGTCTGATGTGGAAGTGTGTGATTTGTGCACACACACACACTGGGTCTGATGTGGATGTGTGTGATTTGTGCACACACACTGGGTCTGATGTGGGTGTGTGTGATTTGTGCACACACACACTGGGTCTGATGTGGAAGTGTGTGATTTGTGCACACACACACTGGGTCTGATGTGGGTGTGTGTGATTTGTGCACACACACATTGGGTCTGATGTGGGTGTGTGTGATTTGTGCACACACACACTGGGTCTGATGTGGAAGTGTGTGATTTGTGCACACACACACACACTGGGTCTGATGTGGAAGTGTGTGATTTGTGCACACACACACTGGGTCTGATGTGGAAGTGTGTGATTTGTGCACACACACACTGGGTCTGATGTGGAAGTGTGTGATTTGTGCACACACACACTGGGTCTGATGTGGATGTGTGTGATTTGTGCACACACACACTGGGTCTGATGTGGAAGTGTGTGATTTGTGCACACACACACTGGGTCTGATGTGGAAGTGTGTGATTTGTGCACACACACACACACTGGGTCTGATGTGGAAGTGTGTGATTTGTGCACACACACTGGGTCTGATGTGGAAGTGTGTGATTTGTGACACACACACTGGGTCTGATGTGGAAGTGTGTGATTTGTGCACACACACACTGGGTCTGATGTGGAAGTGTGTGATTTGTGCACACACACACTGGGTCTGATGTGGAAGTGTGTGATTTGTGACACACACACTGGGTCTGATGTGGAAGTGTGTGATTTGTGCACACACACACTGGGTCTGATGTGGAAGTGTGTGATTTGTGCACACACACACTGGGTCTGATGTGGAAGTGTGTGATTTGTGCACACACACACACTGGGTCTGATGTGGAAGTGTGTGATTTGTGCACACACACACTGGGTCTGATGTGGAAGTGTGTGATTTGTGCACACACACACACTGGGTCTGATGTGGATGTGTGTGATTTGTGCACACACACTGGGTCTGATGTGGGTGTGTGTGATTTGTGCACACACACACTGGGTCTGATGTGGAAGTGTGTGATTTGTGCACACACACACTGGGTCTGATGTGGGTGTGTGTGATTTGTGCACACACACACTGGGTCTGATGTGGGTGTGTGTGATTTGTGCACACACACACTGGGTCTTATGTGGAAGTGTGTGATTTGTGCACACACACACACTGGGTCTGATGTGGAAGTGTGTGATTTGTGCACACACACACTGGGTCTGATGTGGAAGTGTGTGATTTGTGCACACACACACTGGGTCTGATGTGGAAGTGTGTGATTTGTGCACACACACACTGGGTCTGATGTGGATGTGTGTGATTTGTGCACACACACACTGGGTCTGATGTGGGTGTGTGTGATTTGTGCACACACACACTGGGTCTGATGTGGAAGTGTGTGATTTGTGCACACACACACTGGGTCTGATGTGGAAGTGTGTGATTTGTGCACACACACACACACTGGGTCTGATGTGGAAGTGTGTGATTTGTGCACACACACTGGGTCTGATGTGGAAGTGTGTGATTTGTGACACACACACTGGGTCTGATGTGGAAGTGTGTGATTTGTGCACACACACACTGGGTCTGATGTGGAAGTGTGTGATTTGTGCACACACACACTGGGTCTGATGTGGAAGTGTGTGATTTGTGCACACACACACTGGGTCTGATGTGGAAGTGTGTGATTTGTGACACACACACTGGGTCTGATGTGGAAGTGTGTGATTTGTGACACACACACTGGGTCTGATGTGGAAGTGTGTGATTTGTGACACACACACTGGGTCTGATGTGGATGTGTGTGATTTGTGCACACACACACTGGGTCTGATGTGGAAGTGTGTGATTTGTGCACACACACACACACTGGGTCTGATGTGGAAGTGTGTGATTTGTGCACACACACTGGGTCTGATGTGGAAGTGTGTGATTTGTGACACACACACTGGGTCTGATGTGGGTGTGTGTGATTTGTGCACACACACACTGGGTCTGATGTGGAAGTGTGTGATTTGTGCACACACACACTGGGTCTGATGTGGGTGTGTGTGATTTGTGCACACACACACTGGGTCTGATGTGGAAGTGTGTGATTTGTGACACACACACTGGGTCTGATGTGGAAGTGTGTGATTTGTGTGACACACACACTGGGTCTGATGTGGGTGTGTGTGATTTGTGACGCAGATGCTGGATCCGCAGCCGGAGGAGAAGGAGGCCGAGCCGAAGCAGAAGCACCAGTGTTTCTACTGCAGCCAGACTCTGCTGACGGCCAACGCTCTCAGGAGACACTGCAGACAGGAGCACGGGAAGGAGCGCTGCCACGTGTGCCGAGTCTGCAGCAAAGCCTTCAAACGGGCCACACACCTCAAGGTATCACACACACACACACACCTGCTCCACACACACCTCAAGGTATTGCCCACCCGACTAACATCTGCAGTTCTTTACCTGAGATCCTTGTTTATTGTGAGCCCAGTATAGACTTACAGTACGTCAGTTATTAAAATCTCCATCTCCTCTTCATTATTTCCAACACGTGTCCTAACCAGACATGATGCGATAAGATTCCAGCGACAAGCAGTTTCTGTCCACACCAGACGAGACAAAATCAGTTCAAAGTCACAGCCAATCAGAAGAGTGTGTGGGCGGAGTCTTCCTGTAAGCGCTCTGCACTTGAACCAAATGGATAAATGCAAAATCCTTTGTTTAGGCTTGGCTTGTAGGGAATTCCAAACCTGCGTATATTCAAACACACATAACTATAGAACCCATTCTAAATGCGCATGTGAACGCCATCAGTGTTTCTCACAGGTTTGCGTTTAAAGTCTGTGTAGAGGGAATGGTGTCGTCTTAGCGGCCCCTAATTTAATAACAAATGATCGTTGCGACGGAAGCAAATCAATTAAAACTAACTTTAGATGGAAATAACTTAACTCTGCTGTAAAGCCGAAACAATCTCTGTTACCTTAAATTATACGCTTATCTCTGTGAAGCTGCTTTGAAACAATCTACGTTGTTAAAAGCGCTATATAAATGAAGATGATAATCCCATTTATAAATATTACACCATTTTAACATTATTAAAAATACATACTGAGTGACTCAAACAATCTCTGTCATAGAATCCACTTGTTTGCTCACAGTTTGAACGTTCTTGTTTAATTTATTAATTTATCATTTATATAATTTATTTAATTTACGAGATGTATAACCTCGTAATCTGAGCCCATTCCTCATGAGCAATGGCCTCCAGTTCAGGAATATTCTTGAGTTCGCTGCTGCAACCGCCTTCTTCCAATCCCACCAGAGATTTCCCATGAGGTTCAAGTCAGGAGACTGTATAATCTTCCAGGACTTCTTCTGAAACCAAGCCTTGCTGGAATCTGAGGAATGCTTGGGATCACTGTCATGTTGAAGGTCCAAGCTTCAGCTTCCTAGGGCTGGTCCGAATACCATTTTTTGAGCTTCGAAGCTTCGGTAGTGATGAACATCGAATATTGGAAGCTTCGGGGAGAGGGGGCTGAACATATTCTTCTCTCTAATAAAAGCAGGAATCTCTGTGTGTCTGTCTGTCCGTTTGCATTTTTATTATTTCGAGAACCGTTCATCTAGTCGACTCCACAAGGGAGTGCAGTGTCGCATTTGGTGCAATATAGATGGACACGCCAGACGCCACACATTCAGAATTAATAAACTTTTAGTAAACTACAGAACAGCGCGAGCGGGAAGCGGCGCACCTCACACGGACAGGGCTTATATTCTCCGAGAACAGACACCGCACTAGTGATATTAAACACACACACACAGGTCTGTTAACTTAAGCAATACTTTTAATAAGGTAGTCTAATATTTTTCTGACTAACAAATTACTGACACAGTAAAGGGTAGCTTTAAATAAAGAAAAACGAAATTTAAATAAAGAAAAACGAAATTTAAATAAAGAAAAACAAAATTTAAATAAATAAAAAACAAAATTTAAATAAAGAAATATAAATAAAGAAAAACTAAATTAAGTTAAATTAAAAACGAGATTAATTTAGTTTGATAATAACGGGTAAAAAGGCTAATACATTTTGTTTCTATTATTCTATTTTCCACAATGTCAAAGCAACGCAGCTTAACCCAAAACACAAGCTCATGCACTTCGGTCCACACACACTCCGCTGTTCTCATGCGCTTCTGTCCACACACACTCCGCTGTTCTCATGCGCTTCGGTCCACACACACTCCGCTGTTCTCATGCGCTTCGGTCCACACACACTCCGCTGTTCTCATGCGCTTCTGTCCACACACACTCCGCTGTTCTCATGCGCTTCTGTCCACACACACTCCGCTGTTCTCATGCGCTTCTGTCCACACACACTCCGCTGTTCTCATGCGCTTCGGTCCACACACACTCCGCTGTTCTCATGCGCTTCGGTCCACACACACTCCGCTGTTCTCATGCGCTTCGGTCCACACACACTCCGCTGTTCTCATGCGCTTCGGTCCACACACACTCCGCTGTTCTCATGCGCTTCTGTCCACACACACTCCGCTGTTCTCATGCGCTTCGGTCCACACACACTCCGCTGTTCTCATGCGCTTCTGTCCACACACACTCCGCTGTTCTCATGCGCTTCTGTCCACACACACTCCGCTGTTCTCATGCGCTTCTGTCCACACACACTCCGCTGTTCTCATGCGCTTCGGTCCACACACACTCCGCTGTTCTCATGCGCTTCGGTCCACACACACTCCGCTGTTCTCATGCGCTTCGGTCCACACACACTCCGCTGTTCTCATGCGCTTCGGTCCACACACACTCCGCTGTTCTCATGCGCTTCGGTCCACACACACTCCGCTGTTCTCATGCGCTTCTGTCCACACACACTCCGCTGTTCTCATGCGCTTCGGTCCACACACACTCCGCTGTTCTCATGCGCTTCGGTCCACACACACTCCACTGTTCTGCACTTCTGTCCACACACACTCCGCTGTTCTCATGCGCTTCGGTCCACACACACTCCGCTGTTCTCATGCGCTTCGGTCCACACACACTCCGCTGTTCTCATGCGCTTCTGTCCACACACACTCCGCTGTTCTCATGCGCTTCTGTCCACACACACTCCGCTGTTCTCATGCGCTTCGGTCCACAGCACACTCCGCTGTTCTCATGCGCTTCGGTCCACACACACTCCGCTGTTCTCATGCGCCTTCTGTCCACACACACTCCGCTGTTCTCATGCGCTTCGGTCCACACACACTCCGCTGTTCTCATGCACTTCTGTCCACACACACTCCGCTGTTCTCATGCGCTTCTGTCCACACACACTCCTGTCCACACACACTCCGCTGTTCTCATGCACTTCTGTCCACACACACTCCGCTGTTCTCATGCGCTTCTGTCCACACACACTCCGCTGTTCTCATGCGCTTCGGTCCACACACACTCCGCTGTTCTCATGCACTTCGGTCCACACACACTCCGCTGTTCTCATGCGCTTCGGTCCACACACACTCCGCTGTTCTCATGCGCTTCGGTCCACACACACTCCGCTGTTCTCATGCGCTTCTGTCCACACACACTCCGCTGTTCTCATGCGCTTCGGTCCACACACACTCCGCTGTTCTCATGCGCTTCGGTCCACACACACTACGCTGTTCTCATGCGCTTCGGTCCACACACACTCCGCTGTTCTCATGCGCTTCGGTCCACACACACTCCGCTGTTCTCATGCACTTCTGTCCACACACACTCCGCTGTTCTCATGCGCTTCGGTCCACACACACTCCGCTGTTCTCATGCGCTTCTGTCCACACACACTCCGCTGTTCTCATGCGCTTCTGTCCACACACACTCCTGTCCACACACACTCCGCTGTTCTCATGCACTTCGGTCCACACACACTCCGCTGTTCTCATGCGCTTCGGTCCACACACACTCCGCTGTTCTCATGCGCTTCGGTCCACACACACTCCGCTGTTCTCATGCGCTTCGGTCCACACACACTCCGCTGTTCTCATGCGCTTCTGTCCACACACACTCCGCTGTTCTCATGCGCTTCGGTCCACACACACTCCGCTGTTCTCATGCGCTTCGGTCCACACACACTCCGCTGTTCTCATGCGCTTCGGTCCACACACACTCCGCTGTTCTCATGCGCTTCGGTCCACACACACTCCGCTGTTCTCATGCGCTTCTGTCCACACACACTCCGCTGTTCTCATGCGCTTCGGTCCACACACACTCCGCTGTTCTCATGCGCTTCGGTCCACACACACTCCGCTGTTCTCATGCGCTTCGGTCCACACACACTCCGCTGTTCTCATGCGCTTCGGTCCACACACACTCCGCTGTTCTCATGCGCTTCTGTCCACACACACTCCGCTGTTCTCATGCCCTTCTGTCCACACACACTCCGCTGTTCTCATGCGCTTCGGTCCACACACACTCCGCTGTTCTCATGCGCTTCTGTCCACACACACTCCGCTGTTCTCATGCACTTCTGTCCACACACACTCCGCTGTTCTCATGCGCTTCGGTCCACACACACTCCGCTGTTCTCATGCGCTTCGGTCCACACACACTCCGCTGTTCTCATGCGCTTCTGTCCACACACACTCCGCTGTTCTCATGCGCTTCGGTCCACACACACTCCGCTGTTCTCATGCGCTTCGGTCCACACACACTCCGCTGTTCTCATGCGCTTCTGTCCACACACACTCCGCTGTTCTCATGCGCTTCGGTCCACACACACTCCGCTGTTCTCATGCGCTTCGGTCCACACACACTCCGCTGTTCTCATGCGCTTCTGTCCACACACACTCCGCTGTTCTCATGCACTTCTGTCCACACACACTCCGCTGTTCTCATGCGCTTCTGTCCACACACACTCCTGTCCACACACACTCCGCTGTTCTCATGCACTTCTGTCCACACACACTCCGCTGTTCTCATGCGCTTCTGTCCACACACACTCCGCTGTTCTCATGCGCTTCGGTCCACACACACTCCGCTGTTCTCATGCGCTTCGGTCCACACACACTCCGCTGTTCTCATGCGCTTCGGTCCACACACACTCCGCTGTTCTCATGCCCTTCTGTCCACACACACTCCGCTGTTCTCATGCGCTTCGGTCCACACACACTCCGCTGTTCTCATGCACTTCTGTCCACACACACTCCGCTGTTCTCATGCGCTTCTGTCCACACACACTCCTGTCCACACACACTCCGCTGTTCTCATGCGCTTCTGTCCACACACACTCCGCTGTTCTCATGCGCTTCGGTCCACACACACTCCGCTGTTCTCATGCGCTTCGGTCCACACACACTCCGCTGTTCTCATGCGCTTCTGTCCACACACACTCCTGTCCACACACACTCCGCTGTTCTCATGCGCTTCGGTCCACACACACTCCGCTGTTCTCATGCACTTCTGTCCACACACACTCCGCTGTTCTCATGCGCTTCTGTCCACACACACTCCGCTGTTCTCATGCGCTTCGGTCCACACACACTCCGCTGTTCTCATGCGCTTCGGTCCACACACACTCCGCTGTTCTCATGCACTTCTGTCCACACACACTCCGCTGTTCTCATGCACTTCTGTCCACACACACTCCGCTGTTCTCATGCGCTTCTGTCCACACACACTCCGCTGTTCTCATGCGCTTCGGTCCACACACACTCCGCTGTTCTCATGCACTTCTGTCCACACACACTCCGCTGTTCTCATGCGCTTCTGTCCACACACACTCCGCTGTTCTCATGCACTTCTGTCCACACACACTCCGCTGTTCTCATGCCCTTCTGTCCACACACACTCCGCTGTTCTCATGCGCTTCGGTCCACACACACTCCGCTGTTCTCATGCGCTTCTGTCCACACACACTCCGCTGTTCTCATGCGCTTCTGTCCACACACACTCCGCTGTTCTCATGCGCTTCGGTCCACACACACTCCGCTGTTCTCATGCGCTTCTGTCCACACACACTCCGCTGTTCTCATGCGCTTCGGTCCACACACACTCCGCTGTTCTCATGCGCTTCGGTCCACACACACTCCGCTGTTCTCATGCGCTTCGGTCCACACACACTCCGCTGTTCTCATGCGCTTCGGTCCACACACACTCCGCTGTTCTCATGCCCTTCTGTCCACACACACTCCGCTGTTCTCATGCGCTTCTGTCCACACACACTCCGCTGTTCTCATGCGCTTCTGTCCACACACACTCCGCTGTTCTCATGCGCTTCGGTCCACACACACTCCGCTGTTCTCATGCGCTTCGGTCCACACACACTCCGCTGTTCTCATGCGCTTCGGTCCACACACACTCCGCTGTTCTCATGCGCTTCTGTCCACACACACTCCGCTGTTCTCATGCCCTTCTGTCCACACACACTCCGCTGTTCTCATGCGCTTCTGTCCACACACACTCCGCTGTTCTCATGCGCTTCGGTCCACACACACTCCGCTGTTCTCATGCGCTTCTGTCCACACACACTCCGCTGTTCTCATGCGCTTCGGTCCACACACACTCCGCTGTTCTCATGCGCTTCGGTCCACACACACTCCGCTGTTCTCATGCGCTTCGGTCCACACACACTCCGCTGTTCTCATGCGCTTCGGTCCACACACACTCCGCTGTTCTCATGCCCTTCTGTCCACACACACTCCGCTGTTCTCATGCGCTTCTGTCCACACACACTCCGCTGTTCTCATGCGCTTCGGTCCACACACACTCCTACTCGCTGTTCTCATGCGCTTCGGTCCACACACACTCCGCTGTTCTCATGCGCTTCGGTCCACACACACTCCGCTGTTCTCATGCGCTTCGGTCCACACACACTCCGCTGTTCTCATGCGCTTCGGTCCACACACACTCCGCTGTTCTCATGCGCTTCTGTCCACACACACTCCGCTGTTCTCATGCGCTTCTGTCCACACACACTCCGCTGTTCTCATGCGCTTCGGTCCACACACACTCCGCTGTTCTCATGCGCTTCGGTCCACACACACTCCGCTGTTCTCATGCGCTTCGGTCCACACACACTCCGCTGTTCTCATGCGCTTCGGTCCACACACACTCCGCTGTTCTCATGCGCTTCGGTCCACACACACTCCGCTGTTCTCATGCGCTTCTGTCCACACACACTCCGCTGTTCTCATGCGCTTCTGTCCACACACACTCCGCTGTTCTCATGCGCTTCTGTCCACACACACTCCGCTGTTCTCATGCGCTTCTGTCCACACACACTCCGCTGTTCTCATGCGCTTCGGTCCACACACACTCCGCTGTTCTCATGCGCTTCGGTCCACACACACTCCGCTGTTCTCATGCGCTTCGGTCCACACACACTCCGCTGTTCTCATGCGCTTCGGTCCACACACACTCCGCTGTTCTCATGCCCTTCTGTCCACACACACTCCGCTGTTCTCATGCGCTTCGGTCCACACACACTCCGCTGTTCTCATGCGCTTCGGTCCACACACACTCCGCTGTTCTCATGCGCTTCTGTCCACACACACTCCGCTGTTCTCATGCGCTTCTGTCCACACACACTCCGCTGTTCTCATGCGCTTCTGTCCACACACACTCCGCTGTTCTCATGCGCTTCGGTCCACACACACTCCGCTGTTCTCATGCGCTTCGGTCCACACACACTCCGCTGTTCTCATGCGCTTCGGTCCACACACACTCCGCTGTTCTCATGCGCTTCGGTCCACACACACTCCGCTGTTCTCATGCGCTTCGGTCCACACACACTCCGCTGTTCTCATGCGCTTCTGTCCACACACACTCCGCTGTTCTCATGCGCTTCGGTCCACACACACTCCGCTGTTCTCATGCGCTTCTGTCCACACACACTCCGCTGTTCTCATGCGCTTCTGTCCACACACACTCCTGTCCACACACACTCCGCTGTTCTCATGCACTTCGGTCCACACACACTCCGCTGTTCTCATGCGCTTCTGTCCACACACACTCCGCTGTTCTCATGCGCTTCGGTCCACACACACTCCGCTGTTCTCATGCGCTTCGGTCCACACACACTCCGCTGTTCTCATGCGCTTCGGTCCACACACACTCCGCTGTTCTCATGCGCTTCGGTCCACACACACTCCGCTGTTCTCATGCGCTTCGGTCCACACACACTCCGCTGTTCTCATGCGCTTCGGTCCACACACACTCCGCTGTTCTCATGCGCTTCTGTCCACACACACTCCGCTGTTCTCATGCGCTTCGGTCCACACACACTCCGCTGTTCTCATGCGCTTCGGTCCACACACACTCCGCTGTTCTCATGCCCTTCTGTCCACACACACTCCGCTGTTCTCATGCGCTTCGGTCCACACACACTCCGCTGTTCTCATGCGCTTCTGTCCACACACACTCCGCTGTTCTCATGCGCTTCTGTCCACACACACTCCGCTGTTCTCATGCGCTTCTGTCCACACACACTCCGCTGTTCTCATGCGCTTCGGTCCACACACACTCCGCTGTTCTCATGCGCTTCGGTCCACACACACTCCGCTGTTCTCATGCGCTTCTGTCCACACACACTCCGCTGTTCTCATGCGCTTCTGTCCACACACACTCCGCTGTTCTCATGCGCTTCTGTCCACACACACTCCGCTGTTCTCATGCGCTTCGGTCCACACACACTCCGCTGTTCTCATGCAGCTTCTGTCCACACACACTCCGCTGTTCTCATGCGCTTCGGTCCACACACACTCCGCTGTTCTCATGCGCTTCTGTCCACACACACTCCGCTGTTCTCATGCGCTTCTGTCCACACACACTCCGCTGTTCTCATGCGCTTCGGTCCACACACACTCCGCTGTTCTCATGCGCTTCTGTCCACACACACTCCGCTGTTCTCATGCGCTTCGGTCCACACACACTCCGCTGTTCTCATGCACTTCTGTCCACACACACTCCGCTGTTCTCATGCGCTTCTGTCCACACACACTCCGCTGTTCTCATGCGCTTCGGTCCACACACACTCCGCTGTTCTCATGCGCTTCGGTCCACACACACTCCGCTGTTCTCATGCGCTTCTGTCCACACACACTCCGCTGTTCTCATGCGCTTCGGTCCACACACACTCCGCTGTTCTCATGCGCTTCGGTCCACACACACTCCGCTGTTCTCATGCGCTTCTGTCCACACACACTCCGCTGTTCTCATGCACTTCTGTCCACACACACTCCGCTGTTCTCATGCGCTTCTGTCCACACACACTCCTGTCCACACACACTCCGCTGTTCTCATGCACTTCTGTCCACACACACTCCGCTGTTCTCATGCGCTTCTGTCCACACACACTCCGCTGTTCTCATGCGCTTCGGTCCACACACACTCCGCTGTTCTCATGCGCTTCGGTCCACACACACTCCGCTGTTCTCATGCGCTTCGGTCCACACACACTCCGCTGTTCTCATGCGCTTCGGTCCACACACACTCCGCTGTTCTCATGCGCTTCTGTCCACACACACTCCGCTGTTCTCATGCGCTTCGGTCCACACACACTCCGCTGTTCTCATGCGCTTCTGTCCACACACACTCCGCTGTTCTCATGCACTTCTGTCCACACACACTCCGCTGTTCTCATGCCCTTCTGTCCACACACACTCCGCTGTTCTCATGCGCTTCTGTCCACACACACTCCTGTCCACACACACTCCGCTGTTCTCATGCACTTCGGTCCACACACACTCCGCTGTTCTCATGCGCTTCTGTCCACACACACTCCGCTGTTCTCATGCGCTTCGGTCCACACACACTCCGCTGTTCTCATGCGCTTCTGTCCACACACACTCCGCTGTTCTCATGCGCTTCGGTCCACACACACTCCGCTGTTCTCATGCGCTTCGGTCCACACACACTCCGCTGTTCTCATGCACTTCTGTCCACACACACTCCTGTCCACACACACTCCTGTCCACACACACTCCT